>CAHIKZ030001197.1:0-292500 GCA_903632075.3 Acanthosepion pharaonis
ATAATATAATGTGTGTGTTTAATTTAAGTCGGTATTTGTAAATAATGCATATAATATCATTCACGTTTCATTTTTCGATGTTATTTAATCAGAATTACTTACAAACGACATATATTACAGGTTTTCCAAAAAACGAATGAACTTCAAACATTCATTGTCTGCATCATTCATTTATATATTCGAATAGTTATTATTCAGTTTTCAGCAATTACTATTCCAACAACCGTTCCATTATTTTCTGTATCATTCCAATGATGTCAACATATATTTTTAGTGATTATTATTCTGTTTTTCAGAAACCACAATTCCGACAACTATCCCGACAACTATCCCGACAACTGTGCCTACAACTATCCCGACAACTATCCCGACAACTGTGCCTACAACTATCCCGACAACTATCCCGACAACTGTGCCTACAACTATCCCGACAACTATTCCGACAACTGTGCCGACAACTACCCACACAACTGTGTTTACAACTGTGCCTACAACTGTGCCGACTACTGTGCCGATAATTGGGCGTTCAACTATCCCCACAACTGTGCCTACAACTATCCCCACAACTGTGCCTACAACTATCCCTACAACTGTGCCTACAACTGTGCCGACTACTGGGCCGATAATTGCGCGTTCAACTATCCCCACAACTGTGCCTACAACTGTGAAACCACCAATACCAGGTTAAGTAACTTCAACCTGTCTTTTGCAATGTCCTTGTCTGTGCGTTTCTGCTTATGTATATTGTGATATCAATAAGTATTGTATTTATTTTGAGGGCAATAGTATAGATAACGTTTGCCGATAAAATGTATTGATTATTTTAATCTTAGTCACCCATCTAGGTACTGACTAGGCTCGACGTTGCTTAATTTTGGTCATCGTACGTGAACCGGTAGTATCAACGTGATATGCCTATAAGTGAGAGGTGGAACTGTGTAATGTATCTCACCTAGCCATTTGCAATGAAGATAGAGAGTAGCAATAGCCTTGCAACATTTCTGCAGCGGACGCATGTCAGTACAAACGCAAAAGAGTCCTCCAGTCGCCTACGTACATGTCTATCTAAGCTAGACACATCCGGGTTTTTCCCCGTTAGCCACAGAACAGCTTAGCAAGTCTAGATATAGGGCTCTCTGCAACTTGTCCAGATCCGGGTATTGGGTCAACTGACGAATGTAAATGAAAACGATGTGAAAACCAGCAGCTGGCAATTGGCGAGACACGCTGCGGTTTTGACAGATATTCGGGGTCTTGCGATGGGTTAGGGTTAGGCGTATTTTGTTCCGACTCACAGTCTGATTGTTTTTTCACATTTGTATGTGCATTTCTCCACACTGCACCCTCATGCACAATGCTCACGCCTCACTTTTCAGTCAGCCATGCCTGAAAGAGATTGTGGTCAATTAATTCTATGAGAAGCTAATCAATGGGCAATGATAAATGATAAAACATGGACAATGAGAATTACCACTTGTTCTTATGGAGATGGCGGTCTTGCAGAGAAATATGTTACACGTTTAAATGGCAATGGACCAAGCAAATAAGAATGCCCAGCCCTCACGGCACTGTCAATGTAGTAATTGGGTAAATTCATAACCAGGATCAGGATGCATTTATCTTTTCTTTCAATGGGAAACCGTCGATTGGGACAACGGCTGTATACGTACAGGGCGGGCTGTTCATCACACCAAAACAAGGACAAAATTCACATAAACATATGTCCGCAAATCCTTCGTTTTTGAGTTATTAAGTTTATGGTAGATTTTAAATAACCACAATCTGGATGCATTTATCCATATTTCAACGGATCTTGTCGCATTGGGACAACGGCTGCAGCAAAAAGGGGATTGTTCATCTGCCTTCGGTCTGGAAATTCAATCATGAACATATGTCAGCCTCAAATCCATTACCATTCAAGCAGCCGTATTAAAAATGGTAGATGCCTGTTAACGATGTGAATATCTTCCTCATCCTTTAAACGGATCACTGTTCAATTACGACAATAAACTGCACGTTAAACGTTGAAGACAGACTAGCCACAAAGATACACGAATGACAAATGTAACCTAGTCTACATATCAACGCAGCGCCACCTACCGTAAACTTTTTCAAAACTTAATGACTCAAAAACGATGAATTTGCGAACATATGCTTATAAGAACTTTTTCCTTGTTTGACGTTGAAGGAGATCCGGCCCAAAAAGTTTGAATGACAAATTATTTTTCTATATACACACACAGCGCCACACACACACAAACACAAACACACAGAGACAAAACACACACACGGACATTTGCTTATAAGAATATATATATTTATATGAGAATCCGGCCCCAAATTTTGTAAAAGTATTTTTTTACTGCCTTTGAACACACATGACACTGAAAACACACACACATATATCTCATATTATTATTTTTTCTTTTCTTTGAACTGCTATGACTGAAAATCCTCTCTCATCTTATTATTGATCTCTTTAGCCGAAATTTGAAGTTGAAACGATGATCTCTCTTTTTGTTGTGACCTCCTGATCCAGTTTCCTCTATACTGTTCCCACTTTTTTAAAATTTATTTACCGTTCTCTTAGTGGTTCTTGAATGGAATTTGAAGATGGAAGCCAGAGAATGAATACTGGCACCATTACTGAAGACCTGAATTATCTTTTTCCTTTCACCATTGCTCATTTAGAAAGACAGTGGGACTAACGCAAAACAATTTGAACCTGTTCTTTTTATAGCTGAATAACTCAAAGGGTTTTTCAGTGATTTTTACGACAAATAGTGTCAACATGGCTAAATGTCTTATCCGAAAACCTGGAAAGTGGTTCATTTCTTTTCTTTCTTTTTATGTGCCATGTCCTTTCAGGACGTAGGCGATCATGGCTCTCCACGTCCCTCTGTCCCTTGCAACTCTCAGCAAGCTCCTTCCCTCTGCTTCCTTTCCAGACCACGTTGTCATCCACTTGCTTAAGTCCGCCATGTATGTTACGCGTTGTTTTCCCTTGTCTCTCTTTCCCTCTATTCGATCCGTGAGTATTAGATTCTCCAGTCCCTCCTTCCTCATTATGTATCCCAGTAACTTCAGCTCCTTCTTCCTGATATTAATTATAAACCCCTCATTGTTTGCAACCTCTTTAAGATCTCATCGTTGCTCACACGCTCGATTCATGATATCCTAAAGGGCGGAGGAACTCATTGAGTCAACGGCCATTTAATTAGAGGCAGCGTCTCCATAAACCACTCTGGAAAAGGCAACGGGAAACCATTCCACTATCACCCCCAAGACATATCATGGTTAACAACTCAGATAATATGAAGCCTAACGGCGTGAATGGGGTTATGTCTATAGAAAGTGGTTATAAGGTGAAAATCACTTACAAGGCTATTTACTCAGTTTATATTTTAACTTTTGCTTTGTATGGTTTGAGAACACTTACACAATAATTAGTGAATTGTTGCCTCAATGCAATAAAAATGGAGATAAAATAAATGCGAAAAAAGTGTAAGGAGGAAGGTGTGTAAGACAACGAGCGAATACATTGATCAGACAAAAAAACGTTAAGTAAACCTCTAACTACTTGAGTGATCTTAGTTCGATAGGGTTGGCTGTTTTGTTTTATGGCATATCAAAACCTCAGTGGGTCATTTACTGCCAACAAAAATTTTTTTAAATAGATTCATAGTGATTGTTTGGTAAAAAGGGTGTTTATGTATACATATATATTTGAACCATTTTTCAATTACTAATATTTTTGAGTACAATCCAACTTCTTTTAGGAAATTTACAATCTTGGATGGTTTTATTTTCGTAAAAGTTTTTTTTTTAAATTACTATAATATTTTGTTGGCACTATTTTGTATTCTGAGTTCCATTCTCCATTTTTTCAAAGAATCTATAGCTGTTTTTATTACTTTTTTAAAGTATTATTGATAATAATTTTAACGCTTTTTATCCATTACTTCCTCCCTCCCCATATATATATATATATATATATATATATATATATATAGGAATAGAAAACTTTTTTAGCTGACACATTTCAACCTTTATTAAGCCAAATGTAGGATTTATGTTGTTGCATGTGTTTATATACAAGAGTAAAGATGTCATATAGATCAACAGGTTCCTTTTTTTCTTCTGCAGAACAATATGCACCTAATCCAAAAAAAATCATGAAGATTACTCTGATTGTGATGCATAAAATGCAAAATATTGTTTTTTTGAAGATTTACTAGATAAAGGTCACAAGTTACCTTCCCTGAGTAATTACTGATGGCATGTGCCATATATATATATATATATATATATATATATATATATATAGTTAGTTTTTATGAAAAATTAGGTAATCCCGTATGGGTAAACCCAAGGAGGATAAAATCCAGAGAGCTCAATTTAAATTCAGAGCAAATAATTTAAATAAAACCAGACCAATTTAAGGTTCCATGTAATAAATTATTTCACCACAGGCCTTTTAAAGGACTGCGGATCATCAGACTTTACTTCCAAAGGTTGGAACAAAAAAAATTATTTATATATATATATATATATATATATATGAAAAGAAATTTAGTTTTAATGTGTGCTATATGTATGGGATAAAGTGCTCAATATCAGAGGTAGTCAGTTATGTGCCATGTGTGACACATGCTTAGGCAATCATGTATCAAAAGATACATGACTGACGAGGCAGATTTTTTCCTGCAGTAGGTTACCATTTCTTTCTGTGGTAGACCAGTTGCCATCCAAGGCTATAGAACCCAGCCTGTCCTGCCATTTACCCATAGTTTTGGGGGAGAAGAAGAGGATTCATACCTTTCCTAAGGGTATTAGCATGTAAGTGAATGTAATGGATTTGAGTGGAATTTGAACTTGGCTCTGATTCCCCAATCCGAGCCACTATCTATTAGAGCATATATAAATAAAAAAGCAGTATGTATTGTCCCAAACAGTTCTACTACAATTAGAACCCCATTTATATAGATATATATATATATATATATATATATATATATATATATATATATATAGAGAGAGAGAGAGATAGATATATCTATATAGATATAGAGATATATATCTATCATATATATATATATATATATATAGATAAGTGAACATTGAAGTCAACACTTAGGGCGGCAGACTGTCATGCAGATGCAATCATCAGGACGATTGTGTCTGGCATGAAACAGACTGTCGCCTAATCGCCTCAATGTTCACTTTTATGTTTACACATGCTATATCTCTGATATTGAGCACTTTATCCCATAAATATAGCACACCTTAAGACTATATTTCTTTATATATATATTTCTTTAAAGTTTGTTATATTTGTGAGGAAATAGTACCCAGTATTATAGGCAAAGTATTTGCAAATTCTGGCATGAAACTGACAGTAACCATACAGTGTTGATTCATGTGTCATGGCTCCATGTCTGTCTCTCTAGATATACTAGATAAATAAAGTCAGTCAATCAATTTCTTTACCTGTGAATTTAGAATATATGTCTCTCCATATCTTTTAATAACAAGTTTTCCATCAAAATTAATTTTGCATCATGCATTTGACATAAAACATGAACTAGTGGAAATAAAACCATTTTTAATGGAATTTCTCATATTCCAATTTTTGTATTTCATAAACAGACACAATCAGCTGACAACATTCATTATCTGATGAATATTGCATTTTTTTGGATTATGTGTGGGAGACTATATAATAAAACTCCTCCCCTGCCAACAATATGATCAAAATATAAAAACTGAAGTTTGTAGTATAAAGTTGAAAAATCAATCTTGCATATTAAGAAAAAAAAATATTTAGAATCTTACGTTATTGCAACCGTTGATATCATGAGGAGGATTTATTAATTAGTCGTCTATTTCCAAGTTCATAGGCCAACCAGTTTGCCATGATGATGTGGCCTTCATTGCACCTCTAGAACCAGGAGGTTTGATAGCAAATACCAAATGCATATTTAACTTGTAAATAGAAGATTATCTTGTAAATGTTAAATATTTTAAAATATAATCCTCTGTATTGAACATTCAAAACAGAACAACTATATAAAAAAAAATTGCATAATCTTTGGTCTGAATAAATAGTATATCTCTACTAATCTACTTCTTATATATCACTTCCTGCTTATCCCGACAAGGGAGGTAACTATCCAGCTTAACAATAAATATGTACAGTCATTGAAGTGACTGTTGACCTCCAGAAGTGTGACTCATTGTTCCTTATCTTATCAAGCTAACAATTTCTGTTCACATTAAGTGGAACGATTGTATTGAATCAATAGCTAGGTCTGCTGCTAGGAAAGTTGGTTCGCTGTGTCATGCTAGACAATTTTTCTCGGCAGAATCTATCTTACATTGATTTTTCCTTTTTTGTGTGCAATGGAGGAGTGCTGACCTTGGATCAGAATCCTCAGGATCAAGCTTACCTCAATTTTTGCTGTATTTTGCCCAAACGTAAAGTAATTACGGTAAGAACAAAGCTGAGAAAAAACAGATACTTCTATGATTTTCAGCAGAGTGCACTGATTCTATCCTGATCCTTGGAAGAAGTGACAAGGAATATATAAGATGACTAAAGTCAGGATACACACGAGTACTGCTCCTTAAAGATTGCCCAAGAAAAGGAAGACAAGGAGACTAATATCTGGTGAATGAGGAAGCTATTCTACATGGTGAAAACTCAAAATGGTCACCCTTTATAAATAATCCTGTCATTATTGGGATACTATGCTAGGTCCGTCTCACCAGTTATATTACCATCAAAAGAAAAACTGTCCCAACACATACTTTTTACAATCCACAGCACACCATAATCCATTGTGTTCCTCAATGTTTAGAAGGGTCCATCTAATGTAGATTGTTTTGTAACCAGTATCAAATATTTTTTCAGTTAACCTTACTATTCATGTAAAACAACATAATCTTCTATGATCCAAATTTGTGTATCCAGACTGTATGGTTATCCTATCATGTAAAAAAAAAAAAAAAAAAAAAAAGAAACAAAAAGGAAGTTTTTATTTAATATCAGAAAGGGACAATTGGAAAATCTAGGGCACATAATGAGGAAAGATGGCTTAGAAATTTGACACTCACAGGACAGAAGAAAGTAGCATATACCTAACAATAACATAAGAATAACATACCTAACAAGCTTGTGTTGGCAGAACAGGGATTAGAAGAGATAGCAAAAAGTCAAAATTGTCTAAGAGCTATAATGGAAAAGAAATTGTAGAGAGCCATGATTGTCCACCTCATGAAGAGACAAGGTACATGAAAGAGGAATGCTAGTTTTGAATGTGTATGGAGTGTAATGGGGAAAATGGAATTGATAAACCAAGTTTAAATTCTGGCCTAGACAGTCATGTTGACTTTCACACTAATGCTCTTTTGAGAGGTGTCAATTCATCACTTCTCTCTCCAGCTATACGTTAAATAACAAAGTAGACTGAATTTTTGAGCTTTAGGCTACAATAAGTCTAGGACATTGTTTCTCAATAAGTGCAACCTAAGTTAAAATAGTAATTTATGAATTATTTTTATTTTTAAAAATGTAGACTACAAGCATATGGCTTCCATTTCTCAGTCAAGTCTTTGTTGCTCGATATTTTAAAATTGATGCTAAATTCCTTCATCTTTAAGAGTGAATAATCCTTTTCCTTTCTTAAGGGATTTAAATCAGACATTATCTGCTTCCCTAAAAATAGTTTATTCTTTATAGTCCTCTTTAAATGAAAAGTGTACTGCTTAAATATATAATTTAACGTCTTAAAAAATGCTTATTTCAGGAGACTTCTTCATTATTGTCTTATTTCCAAATTTCATGACTAATTTTTACTTATTAAAATTTAAGTTCATCCCAGAGATTTAGTTATTCTACAAGTGTACCCTTAAGTAAAAAAAGTATGAGAAGAGAAACTGAATTTCAAACTGTAGAGAAAACAATGAGAATCTACAGCAATTCACAAAAAAATAGCATCTGTAGAGTGTCAAGATTGCCCATGTCAAGTGACATGGAAAATTCTAGTTTTATGATAGAAATGTATCAATTCTTTTGTGTTGTAAATGATTTTACTAAAAAATAATGCATTGAAAATTCAGATGAGCTTGTGGCTGATGACACTCTAAAGCTATGTCATTTTATTGATAGACTTTGTTGTTGAATAACATGAACATATATATAATGCATAAAATATAGGAGGGTAAAAGAGTCTTTGGAAACCAGAAATATATATTATAGGCTGGAAGAATAACTTTTGGAAAGCAAATCTTTGAGAATGTCATCTGTTTTAGAGGGGTGCATATGCTGAGGAATAAAAGAACAATATAGAAATGTCAGCCATATTTATTTTCTTTTTTATTTTACATTCCACATAGACACTGAAACTGAAAACAATTTTAAAATAATTAAAATATTGGCATTTCTAGAAATTGGAAGTTTGGGTAAATAAAATAGATTGTTTACAAGTTTGACAATTTTTGTGTAAGTGTCAACACAAAAGTTAGTTTAAATATTTTGGTAAAATGTTTACAGCAGTGTTTCTCAACCTTTTTCAGCAACAGCACACCTCTGAGCAAATGAAAATATAGCACACTTAGCAAAATTTTTAAAGGGCATAGATTTAATTTTATGAAATGAAAACAGATTTTTAAAAAGTACACACACAAATATGAACTTACTTTATTTCAATGTGTCTATTCAATTATTTGTGCAGCTTATTCAGTGTGAAAACAGTGCTTTATATATATATATATATATATATATATATATATACACATACACGTTTATATGTTCTTTTTAGCTTCGTCTGGGTTCCTCTCTGCTCAGAGGCAGAGACTTTGACAGCATAGCTGAAAAGATTTCAGCTAAGATGTTTGCCAACCGCCCCACGCAGACGGATGTGGCACAAGGCCAAATTTAACATGGGTATCCGAGCCTGTAGGCTCAGCCAAAAATTCCCCATATAAAATGGGGTTGGATTTGTCTGTACCCTTTGGCATAGCCTTGTCTGGGCTCCTCTCTGCTTGAAGGCAGAGAGTTCAACCGTATAGCTGAAAAGATTTCATCTAGGCTCTGTAGTCTGTTGAATTACAGATACTTATAAGTAGTTACTACCTATAGTGTAGTCACTCATGGGGGGGGCAGCTATTCCATTACATCAGTTATGCACTCTTTTCTTCCAGCTGCTTGCTATGAGTGTCAAATTTTTCCAACCCCTTCTTCCTCATTATTTACTACTTCATGAGATTGTTGCTCTGACTGTTATTAGGGCTATCATGTGAACTTGTTGTGGGCCAGTGAATGCGTTGAGAGATAAACACATGTGTCACCTGAAAAGCCCACAACAAACATGGCAGACTTGGAGTCCAAGTCCACCTAAAAGAAAAATTGTAAAGAAACAACAAGAACCGATGTATATGTACAAACAAATGATAATGTATTAACAACAAAGGTTTACAAGTGACAAAGACAATAATGTGTACGTAACAAATGAATGTGGAAACTTTTTGGTCTAAAGTATGTGAATTGAGTTAATATATATATATATATATATATATATATATATATATATATATATACATGAGTGTGTATGTATCTTTCATGTGTTTCCCAAAAAAGCGAACATGTTATTATCGTGTTTTTCTGTGAGAAATTTACATGTTGACATCTATGCGGAAAAATGAGAAAAAAAGGGCAAGAAAAGATATCACCAAGTATTTATAGACCAGAAAGTGTCCCCATGTTATGGTTTTGAAAATTAGGAGGAGGTAACTCAATAGTACATTAGCAAGAAAGGTATACATTTTAATTAGTTTTTTTTAAGCAAGGGAGCTAATTCACCAGTAGTCATATTTGGTGGATATGACAAACTGAGTGCCGACTTGATACATTGTCATTTATTTATACCTGCCACATGGACATAGTAGTAGACAGAAAAATACATGCAAATATTTAAGAGAAAAAAATCTTGGATCTATTTGAAATTGTGTTACTTGAAGAGTATAACATTTCTAATAACTATACATGCTTAAAAGCTGAAGCTTTTCAAATTAATAATAAATGAATTAAATTTGTTTAAGTTGATATCCACTCAGTAGGGATTCTTCTTTATGTGCTGTGTCCCTTCAGGACGTAGATGATCATGGCTCTCCACTTCCTCCTATCCCTTGTAGCTCTCAATAAATTTTGTCCCTCTGCCACCTCCCCCAGACCACATTCTGTCATCCACTTGATTAAGCCTGCCAGGTATGTCATGCATTGCTATCCCTGGTCTCTCTTTCTCTCTATTCAACCTGTGAGTATCAGATTCTCCAGGCCCTCCTTCCTCATTATGTGTCCCAGAAACTTCAGCTGCCTCTTCTTGGTGTTAAGTATAAGCTTCCTCCTTGTTTACATCCTCTCCAAAACCTCATCATTGCTCACACACTTGGCCCATGATATCCTCAGCATCCTTCCGTAGAAACATATCTCCATTGCCTCAAGTCTTCATCTTTGAGGAGATGTTTAATTGTTAATTAATAGAATATACAGTGATAGTATATGCTTAATTTATATAGATTTTTAAAGGTTTCAACACAAATGCTACAAGATACAATTAGAGATCAGTTCTGAAGATAAATCAATTATTTGACATTTTTGTCCTGTAACCAAGATTAAAAATTGCACAAATTTATTAACTGCTGTACAAGTTCACTTACCTAATTCAGAGTAAAAACCCAATCAAATGCGGAATAAATGCAGCTGAGGGCAAGTTTACAAACTCACGCAAATATACAACAGAATTTACTATAACTATTTTTGTATAACATTAACAATAAAACTTTTGAATGAATATTTTCTAAATTGTAGTTAATCTGCCTCCTACTGAAAAAAAATTATGGTTTCTACCTGGGATGATAATTCATTCATACACTATATTAGATCTTATTATGCAACTTAATGTTTTTGCAAGAAAATTGATATTAGCAAACATATTTTATGAAGATACTTACAGAAAGATGTCATGTGAATTTCAGCTTATGTGTTTCTTATTAGAAATATTTACATTATTTGTTAGCTTGATATTTTATTATGTAATTCAAAGATTGTTAATCATATTATAAATAAATATATATTGTAGTTATTGCCATTTAATTTCACATATATGAAAATCTGCTATGCTTCATATGAAAGCTAGGATACAAAAAAAGAAAAAAATATTCTAAATTTATTCAGTGATAGAAACATGTTAGAAATTGCAAAAATCAGAGAACAATCGAGAAAGTAATTGAAAACACAGGCAAGATGAGAATAAGAAAAAAACAACTGAATGTTACAAAGAGAGACTTATGAAGAATTAAATGAAAAACAAGCAAAAGTGGATTGAGTAGCAAAATATTTGAAGAGTTTAGTGTTGCAAATGTAAACAGAAAAAAAGAGACTGAATATGAAGAACACTGGCTAATGACATGAAAGCAACCCAACTACCACCTCTGTGTAGATATCAACGAGAAACATCCAACTTGAATAAAGTAGTACATGAAAACTGGTTTTTGAACAGTGAGTTTTAGTAACAAAGATATTGGCTAGGCCTGATGTCTGAGGTAGAAGTTGGGTTCTTCATAGAAATAATCAACCAACATAATTCTCTGCAGATCTCTTGACATTAAAGTTTGAAAAAGATATTCTTTCTAGTGGTACAACCAAGAAGATTTAAATTGAGGAGTATATTCACACAAGACAATTCCCTTGTAGAACTGACTATTGCCCACCTTTCCCAGGTTTCAAAAACTGTAGTTTGGAGGCAGAAGAGTAAAGCTTACACTCACCTGATTTCTCTGTACTTTGGCTTCAATGGGAAAGTTACAAATTTCTGTCTTATCTTCTGTCTCTGTTTATGTCTACTATAACATCCTCTCTTTCTGGACATTGACTCTCCTTTTAGCTATTTTTAGGTTTGCATGAATACCAACATACCATCTAAAGAGTCACTTTCTTATCTCGATTTTTCTTTTGTAACCACTACTCTTACCTACCCTCACTGCCTGCTACTACCAGAATTTAATTCCTAACACTACATTTTCTCAGGTTGTTCACTTCATGACTCAATTCCCAATAGATATTTTTTCTAATTATAAAGAAATATCTAGATATTAATTCAATAGAAAATTTGTATTCTATCATTAAAAGAGATATATATTAGAATTGAAAACAATACTCAAGTAAAAAATTTCCCTACGAAGTAATACAAATTGTTAAAGTTGAACAGTAGGAAAGTGAACAAGATCAGTGACTAGTAAACACTTATGAAGGTTGTAGAATGCCAATAAGCTCATACCAACATGTAAAATGATAATTTATTCAAACAGTGAAAATGCCTCCCAAAAGCTATGCAAAGTATTAAGAAACAGGAAAATTTCATTAGAAACAAAAAAAAAAATGGTTGCTAAACTGTTATGTAATATCTAGACATTTTAGCAGTGAATGCAGGACCATACCCATACAGATGAAGAAACTTGATGTGAATGAAATGTGGTTCTACAGAAGGATGCTGAGAATACTATGAACTTAACATGAGCAATGACAAAGTTTTAGAGAAAATGGAAACAAAAAAAAAAAAAGACATATATATTTAACACCAGAAACAGAAAGTTAAAATATCTCAGGCACATAATGAGGAAAGAGGACTGAAAAATTTGACACTCACAGGACATATTGATGGCAAGATGTCTGGCTGGATGATTTTGTTTAATGGCATATCAACGTGTATTGGTTATTTAATGTTGAAATCTAAATATTTTGTATGCACTTTTGTTTTGAGATAACAATGGTTTTAGTGATTGAAGTATTACTAATTAACCCATAGCTGGGGAGAAAAGGTGGATTCATACCTTTCCCAAGGCTATTTGTGCATAAGTGAATATAACGAACCCAACTGGAATTATCCATTACACCACCCAGAGATCCAAGCTTACAGTGCCTGGTGGTCACCCATCTAGGTACTGAACAGGCTCACTGTTGCTTAACTTTGGTGATTGTACAGGAACCAGTGTTTCAGTGTGATGTGGCTGTAAGCCTATTGAAAGCAAAGGGGAAAGAAGGAAGCTGTGCATAGATTACCTAACAAGATTGTGTAAATAGATAGCAGAACAGGGTTCAGGAGAGATAGCAAAAAGACAAAATTTACTCAGAGGTAGAATGGACAGGAAATTGTGGAGAACCATGATCACCCACATCTTGAACGGACCTGGCACACAGAATATGGAATATATATATTTTTTATTGAGAATGTTCCGTGATTTATTTTTTAATTTAAATATAAGCATATCCTGAGAAATTTATATACATCCGTTGATAAATCGCAATTTTACTGTGAAAACTGATTTGCATTATAAAATCTGACCGTAGTCAAATGTCTTTTACCCAAGTGCTTTCTTGACCCATTGTTGGGGTATAAAAGGCGGTTCTCTCTATTTGGTTGAGATAGTTGCATGTGTCACATAACAGCTGCTTAATGACGTCACTTCATACAGTGAGGAGAGTGGCCAGTCATTCAATCAGTTTACAGGAGCCAAGCCAAGAGGCTATTTTTTTTTAGCCTTGGCTCCCCACAGCCAATACTAAGGCTTAATCTGCTTACCCAACAGATTACCAGTCCATTGTGCCATTTTCCTTTGGGAATATAGTTTCCCAAGATATAGAAAGAAATTCAGTTGCTTTTCTCCTTCATGGATTATGTCCTTGCCTGGGACATAGTAGATGACTCTGGCCTACTTGAATCTAGAGTCCTAAATATTGCTTCTCCAGAAACACAGAAGAATCTCCATAATATAAGTAAGGCCCTATCTTTTTGTTCTCCTTACATTCTGCTTGCTGTGTAGATATGTTATATTTTTCTCTGCATGGTACATGCATGTGTATATATATATATATATATATATATAGCTTTGTGTATGTCTTTGTAGCATACAAGTCTCTGAGAACAAAATATGTTTGTCATTCCATTTACTTTCAGCTATTCTGTTCTGTCTGGGAAATATGTTGTTTTTTTATATTATGAATATAATAATGCTGATAATGGGGGAAATACAAATGAGAGAATAAATCTTTCTTCAATAGCTCTCCCATAATAACACTTTGAAATTTGGTGATGGGAAAAGTTGTTTTGTGAAGATTTAAGGGAGATTTGGTTTTATGCTTTTACAAAATAGAAAGAAGAATATGCAAGCTTATTCATATACACATCTGACATCAACAGCCATTATTTACTGTTTTTATTAGTCTGATACAACAGGTCACAAGATTGCTTACAGTTCTGGCTGATTCTCAGTGGTTACTCATTTAAGTATTAAACAAGCTCATTGTTGCTTAACTTCAGTGATCTGATGGGAATTAGTGTTTTCAATGCAACTTGACCAAAAACACCACTTGTGATATTGTAGCTTTATTTAAACAATTGATTTCTGGATATAGAATCAAATAAATTACATGGACTTCACCAAGGAACACAGCTTGTAAATAAAATCAATGGAAATTTTTTTCTGATTTTTCATCTTGAAGGGTCGTTTCTGAAATTAACAGTTGAAGAAAAAAAACAAAAATAATCAAATTTTTAGCACAAGAGAATAATTCATTGAATTTTCAAAGGCAGCTCTATACAGAAAATAGACAAATTTTCAAAGAAGAAAACAAAATTGCATTGAAAAGCAGAAAGAAAGAGGAGAAATGGCAGAAGTGAATTCAAAGAAAAGACTTGATAATGAAGCTGGCCTTATGAAGGAGAAATATGGAAATCATTTAGAAATGTATATACTTGTTAGGAAAGCCTTATTCACAAAGTGTTTTTACTGGTAAATTTTGTTTCTGCCATACATTTTCTTTTTTTTGACAACATGCATAATTCAAGAATATTCTTATATGTTACAACCCTTCATCTGCTTCCAGCCTTTATTTTGCAACTAGAGTTCAATTCCTGTTTCTCAAAATTCTACACTCTTCCTTTCTTGGATTAAAAAACAAAAAAAAAACAAAAAAAAAAACCCCAAAAAACAAAAACAATATCAACATTATTTCAATAATTCTACTAACTCCTCAAGTTTTATCTATAGTTCTGAGATGAGGTATTGTAGTTATTTACACTATTTACATTGTTCAGACTGTTGTCCTCATCTTTGTTGCTATAGTCATATTTTGGCTATTGTATGCTCCAGCCTGCCGTGGATATATGTTGGAATTTTGAACTGAACCCTTTATTTAGTCCACATGGCCCAGTGGATAAGTGCTTTGGTTGAAGTAATCCAATGACTTGACCTAAAGAGTTGTGAGTTTAATACCTGGCTATAGTTGGAAAATTGAGTTAAAGGGAAATAACTGATACTGAGATATCCAGAAGAGGCATGGCATCTGGAACTAGAACAATCTATGCCTGTAGATGAAATAAAGGGTTTAGTTTAAAATTCCAATCACCTGAAGAAGGCTGGAGCATACAATGGCTGAAACATTGTGATTATGGCAACAAAGATGAGCACAACAGCCTGAACAATTTAAATAGTGTAAATAACTGCAAGTTTTATATATTGCAATGAAAACCTGATTGTTGATTAATTTTTTTTTTTTTTTTTTTTTACTGATTATCAACCCATTGCAGGTTTTTTAAAGCCAAAGAAATATTTTTTTAGATTGTAGGGATTTTTTTTTGAGATATTAATGACTTAGTGATTCAAGCCTTATGAATTAACCCAAGAAGAGATGGATTCATACCTTTCCCAAGGGTATTTGGGTTTAAGTAAATATAATGAACCTAACGGGAATTGGAACTTGGTTCTCCAATTAACAATTCCAAGTCGTCATCCATTACACCTGCATATCCAAGCTTACAAAACCTGTTATTCTGAAGTAGTCACCCATCTACGTACTAACCAGGCTTGGTGATTGTCTGACAATTGGTGTTTCAATGTGATGCGACAGTAACCCATGAAAACATGAATAATAAATATTGTCAATATTATAAATATCAACAGAAATCCTACCTGGTGGATCAGGGTTTAAGTTAATCCCATTGAAAGCATTTTCAGAACATTTCACAAGTGATATATGCTATATCTTGTTTGAAATCCTGAAATGAACATTGTCCTAAAATGTTTGAAGGTTATCAAACTTTGCACATGTTTAATCATATATTTTCAGATCATAATTTCTGGGTAGTTGCTTTTTCTGCCTTTCTTTGTTAAGAAAGTCACTGAAATCTTGTTGAAATGAATTTTATGATAGGTTTAAATTGAAAATAACCTGTATCAAGTGAATTTCAGTCAAATTAACACAGATTATGCTTGCTAACTAACTTCAAATAACACTAACACTTTTTAGTGTAAGTTCTGAAATACTAAGACAATTCAAATCTGTGAAAAGTAAAAAAAAAATAGTTTTCTGGAAGTTATTTAAAACAGATTCAGTGCTTTTCATGAATTAAATTTATCATTATGTACTTTTGGCACTATATGTCAGACACCAAATATCAATTTGATAAAACTCTCCTTGTAGTTAACAGAAAAACATGATCTAGACTTCGATCCCTATATTTTTTTGCAGGTGCTGAATCAATATCTGATATGAAAACACTCCAAAATGAAAGTCTAAACAGGTTAAAGCTAAAAATTTAAGCTCTTTCAGGAGGTTTGGTTTTACACTACTCACCTGGGTTTCTAAACCTAAGCCAGTGTTGTCATTATCAGGGGTGGGGGCATCCCACCCTGGGTGGCAATTTTATGAGGGTGGCACTTGTGTCTGCTGTAGGCTATAAGCCTGTACTGAAATAAAAGTGGTTTTAATGTGGGGACAGTAATCAGAGTTGAAGGATCTTTTCAATTTTGAGTAACTTAAGCTATGGCATACTTATATTGGTCTAACTATTGTCTATATATCAACAATTGACAGATGAAATAGTTTTTGATGATGTCATTGAAGAATTTGCCAACAAAAAAGCAAGAAAAGTTACTTTGTAAAAAGTTGTAATTTTATTTAAAAAATGAAGATGTACTAATTTTTTTTACACTTTCTCCTATATGTCATTTTTGCTTTTAAACTGTTTCTGATAAAGTTTAAGTATGTTTGAATTAAAATTGTGTAAGAAAGACTAAAAAAGACTTTCCCCTCCCCCTTTTATAGGTAGAAGCATGCAAATGCATGTTGAAAGTTTTTTCCTACCAAATAAAATAGTCGGGTTTGCAGTTTGACCTGACTAAGTCCCAATCTGTCTTGTCTTCAAGTCAGAATGCTATGTTTGCTTGTCCAAACTTGCTTTTGTGTATCGATGTCAATTCTTAGTTTGTGAATTTTTTGCCTTATTACTGCTGATTTGTCTTGCATATTTTTTTTGCTTGCTTTATATTCTTTTTGTCCTGTTCCTTTCTTTCTCTTGTTATTTCAAACTTTGTCAATTCTTTTTGTTGAACAGTTCTGTTATTTATTTTGCATTACACAATGTCTGCTAACTCCACAAAAGTATATTATATCTGAGCATGTGAAAGTAAATTTTATAAATGGTACACAAACTAGTTTACATAACTAAGAGTGAGTCATTATACAACATTTATTTTTGTAGGGGTTGGTGGGCAGCAAACACAAGGGCTGTCCCAGGTGGCAACAACTCTAACTATGCCACTAACCCAAACTCCTATGTTTCAATCTTTCATTTGAGAATAAATATTAATACAGTTCTATAATTGGACAAAAGAAAATCTTTCAAAGGTCTTAAAAACCATAAATATTCTGCTTGACTACTGTGCGAGCAAACCAAGTTTAAAATCTGAAAACTGACCAAAACAGTCTGAATTTCATAATCTTGGAAGATTTTTCATAGATTTAAAAAAAAAAAAAAAAGAAGCAGGGTCATTATCCTACTGGTATATTGACTGGCTTGGATGAGGAAGCTGTTGGACAAAGCAAATAAGAATCATTGGTCCAAAACTGACTGGTGAAAACAATCCTAACTTATTTTGTTACTATGTCCAAACTTTCTTGTTAGTTACAGGCAGCATCTGAATTTTTCATTTGATCTTCTGAGACATTTGTAGCAACATCTAGAAACAAAAAAGAATTTATACTCATAAGGGATGACATTCTTTGTAGAGGTCAATAATTTTTTTTTTCTGTCAGCAATGTTCTTTGACAGTTGAAGCTTTCATGCACTGTTATTGCTAAATTCTTTGAAAGACCTGATAGTATGTCTGGAGACATTTTTCCTTTCTTTGGTAGGAGAATTCTTTGACAAAGAAATGGTTTTCTGCTTTCTATCAGTAGAAGCCACATTAGTCTTTCTTCTCTAGTATTTTGATCCCCCCCCTCGATATCCAATTTTTGTAACTGTTCATCCTGTTCAAACATTTTTAGCTTTTTCTAGATATTCCTGAGGCTATGACCTTCATCATAAAATGAAAGAATGCTACTTTTTGGGGGGTGCCAACTGATTCTATTATTGTAGGGACCCATCAAGCCTAAAATAGATTAGATCTTGCAATATCTAATTACATCTAAAGAGGAAAAAACATCAAACATGCATTCTAGCTCGAAGGAGCTGAGCATCTTGGCTTTTTACTTGTTTAAATATAAAGAATCCAAGACATATGGAAAATTTTGTAGGCAAACATAACTGTCAAAAATTAGTTCTCTAAATTCCATGTGGAGTTAAATCAGTTAAACCCAAGTCCTAATCAGAAAAGTAAGTCAATGTTAAATGAAATTTTTTTTATAAATCGCAAAAAAAAAAAAAAAAAAACAGTTTGTATTTTTTTTCCCAGCAGAAAAAAAGCAGAGAAAATGACAATAGTAATTAAATTCTAGCAACAACAACCCCTCACCCCCCCAAAAAAAGAAAAAAAGTTTTACAATGATTTCTTTTGTATTATAAAAATCAGATTTTGCAGGTGTTACATCTTTTTAATTATATGTAAATTTGAATGTAGTATTAATGACAATATATTTATTTTATAATGATAATATCTACATAAGTATTCAGTTATTTAGATATTTACAGTATCAATATTTTTATAACAATGATATTGTAAAAATACCGATAGATTTTACAATACCTTTCAATTAAATATTTACAGTCATGATAAGTTCAATAAAGAATGTTACTGTTCATCTTGTAGTCATGTCAAGCCACACTTACTCTACTGGACAGGAGCATTACTTAATGCTTCTTAAAGCTATTGCATTTTATATATTTGTAAAATCCATGATACTCAAGGGATGATAAATTTAAAACATTTCAATGGGAAAGAACTACTTTAATAATTTGAGTGCAGTTGTATAGATTAATGATAGAATATTGGATTGGTAATTTAGTCATCAGTTCCACAATAAAACAAAAACCTCTCAGTGCGACAGTGGACACAGTATTTAGCTAGTGCTGACAGAATGGGATGTTTGAATGTACAAAGTAGGCTGATAATCAAGAAATACCAAAAAGACTTAAAACCAATCAGAATTAATGATAAAATCAATCAAACTATAACATGTATTAGTGATGTTCAATTTTTAAATGTATCATGAAAAAATCCAATTAGTAAGAAAAAAAAAATACAAGCAATTAAAAAAAAGCTGCAATTTTCTAAGTGGAACCATTATACAACTTCAACAACTTTTAGCTCTCAAAGATAATGAAAAAGATAATTGCAAAGTCAATTGAAATTCTTATAAAGAATAAAGACATCTCAGAAACTAATAAAAATTATTGACTGTAGAAACCGTGTCAGATGCCAATAATAGCAATCAATGATAAAGATAGGCAGACATTTTACATTTGTAAGTATCAAAACAGGAAAAATATTAGATATAGTCAGTTTCAAGTTTTATTAAGTAAAGTTTAATTTTTGGTTGTAAACAAAACAAATCTTGGATTAAAATTTTGAATGAATATAGAATGAATTTATAGAATCATCTGTGCTTATTTTCCTAAAATCATTTAAAATTCAATCTCAAAATTTACAAAAATATTTTTTTAGCTATCCTGTTAAAACAAGAACTCTCAAATTGTTTCCTTCAAAAAGGTTAAAAATTTAAATTATTATTTTGAAAAACTGTTTTATAATCTATAGAGCCACATGGTCAAAAACGTTTGGAATTTTTAGTGTTTGGAGTAGGAACTGAACCTACAATCAATGATGTTAATAAACAATTTGTACCAATTAAAGGTCAACATTTCCATAATAAAAGCCCAGCCATCTTTCTTAAATCTCTAGCCCTTTTTCTTTAATCTGATTCCTGACAAACAGGTTTTAAATGTACAAAAGGTACACAGATGAATAGTTAAAATTTACACAAAATATATTAATTTTAGATTAAAGAGTGGGTGCATAATGTTAAGCAGATGTCTTGCCTTGGAGCAGATCCCAAATTATTTATTTGGAATTTAAAGATGTGTATTTAATATTTATTAAATGGTCAAGCACTGTATAAGAATAAGAAAAATTAAAACCAATTTTGTGAAATATAGTGAAGGCTTCAAAGATGAAGAGAAGACTTGAAACAACAGAAATATGGTTCTACAGAAGGATGCTGAGGATATTGTGGACTGGAGATGTGAGTAATGACAAAGTTTTGGAGAAAATGAAAACAAAAGTAAACTAATACTTAACACCAGGAAGAGACAGTTGGGGGTTTCTAGGGCACATAATGAGGAAATAAGACTTGGAAAATCTGACACTCACAAGGCAGACTGAAGGCAAGAGGGACAGAGAAAAACAATGCATACTTAGTGAACTTGAATAAATGAATGGCAGAACAGGGTTTAGGAGAAATAACAGAAAGACAAAGTTTAAGAGCTACAATGAACAGGAAGTTGTAGACAGCCATGATCACCTATGTCCTGAGGGGGACATGGCATATAAAAAAAAGATAAGACTCAAATATTAACTCCAACTTTATTTATGCTTGTATTTAATGTGACCAATACATGAACAACATAAAAGCATTCTATGAGTTGATGTTATTTTGATTAATGACCTCTTTCTAGGTTTTTACATGTGGGGATTAGCTCACATTGTAAAAAAAAAAAAAATCCACTAGATGGCATTCTATATAAGAATATACCTCTTTCTGCACAGAGATGTAGTAGCAACATTTCTCTTTACCCAGAGAGAGTTCTTTCCTATGGCAAACTGATTACTTAATTTCAAACAAACCATGTGGACAACACACATGGATGCACTATAAGTACACAAATATTTTCTTTCACTTTTTCAACTATCTGTACACATGTAAATATAATTTTCTTTTTCTCTTCTTTTTGAACTATGTTATTCTTTACATAATATATATGTAGCGTTAATCCACATGTTGAATTTATTTGTTTGAATGTTTCCATCCTCTGCAGCAACAAGTTTCAACACTTCCTACTGCTAGAAAATGGGGACCCACACCTATATCATTATAACCAAGTTGCCCATATAACTATAGACTAAATATCAAATACTAACACAAATGTTCTGACTGGTTAATTCATTAACCATATTTAGATTGTTTGCATTATTCGGACTGCTATCCGCATCTTCATTGCCATATTCACAACATTTCAGCCATTGTCACTCTGGCCTTCAAGTGATTGAAATTTTGAAGCAAACCCTTTATTTCGTCCACTGAGGTAGATTGTTCTAAGTCCACGTGTCATGCCTCTTCTGGATGTCTCAGTTATTTCCCTTTAATTCAGCTCTCCAAGTTTTTGGTTCACCACTGCTGTGGCCTGGTATTGAAATTGCAACCCTTTTAGTTTAGTCACTGAATCTAACCAACATCTTTATCCAAGGACACATGGCCAAGTGGATAAAGATGTTGGTTAGATCCAGTGACTAGACCCAAAGAGTTGTGAGTTCAATACCAGGACTTAGAGAGTTTTAAAGGGAAATAACTGAAACATCCGGAAGATGCATGGCATGTGGAACTAGAACAATCTACCCCGATGGATGAAATAAAGGGTTTGGTTCGAAATTTGAATCACATGAAGAAGCCCGGAGTGTACAATGGCCGAAACGTTGTGAATACCGAAATGAAGGTTAGGATAACAGTTTGAATAATGTAAATAATGCAAGTAATCATAATACCTCATCTCAGAGACATATTTAGATTAACATTTCATTTGTTCACCTGACTTCTTATAAGGCTTATGGTCATATTATATTGAAACATTGGTTCGCATCCAATTACTGAAGTTAAGCAAAGTAAAGCTTGGTCAGTACCTAGATGGGTGACTGTTTGGGAGTGCCATTTACTGTAAGCTTGGATATGTGAGTGGAGTAATAGATAATGGGTCAGAATTCGAAATAAGAATGCTATGTTCCAGTTAGTTATCAATTGTTAAATTTACTTACATGCAAATACCTTGGGAAAGTTAATTCTGGGTTATATTAGTAGGACTTGTATCATCTGTTGGGTTATCTCCACCTAATTTTCAAAACTGCTCTTCGGGGGCACTTTCCGACACGATAAATACTTCACAATAATTATTCACAGCTCTTGCTTTTTATATCAACATGTAAATTTCTCACAGAAGAATTTGATTGTAACATGTTCCCTTTTTGGGGAAAGCATGAACAATACAACATACACACACACACACATATATATATATGAAGTGAAGTGAGTGAATGTGTATATATATATATATATATACGCACATTCACTCACTTCACATACTTTGGACCAAAAAGTTTCCACATTCATTTATTACACACACATTGTTGTCTTTGTTGTTAATACATTATTATTTGTTTGTACACACATATATTGATCCTTGTTTTTATACATTTTTTTACATGGACTCACATTCATGAGTCTGCCATGTTTGTTGTCGGCCTTTCAGGAGACACACGTGTTTATCTATCAATGTGTACACTGGCCCACAATACATCATTATCTCCTCCTCAAAAATACTTCTATTTAAAAATATTTTCTGGCTTTAAATAACGTGCAAAAGTTTGATGAGCCGTAAAAAAGAAATCAATCAATAACTTAAAATTATACAATATTTTTTTTGTAACTTTGAACACATTGCATGTGTCACAGTCATTTTTTTTTTTTATGTATATTTAAATCTGAATTTCAGATCATCATTTTAAGCAGCATGGATTTGAATAAAATAAATAAACCTCTGCTGAGATTTGAACTCTTATCTTTCATCTTCAGAAAAACTGTCCAGATCAGTTGTCTTTATGATTAGTAACAGAAATTCAAATCTAACACTATAGCTTTCATTTTTTGAATTTTTGGCCTGCCATTGTTTTTGTTTACAGATACTAATCATATTTGTAGCAACATTATTTGAATTTCTTCACTGAAGCAATGTCAGTTATACATTTTTGACAAGTATTTCTTTCATCTAAAATATTAAAATAATGTTGCTACAAATACTATTGTATATGTGTCTATGACAGTCAAGTGAGGAATGATAGTCTGTATAAATTCTATACAGTTTTGAAATAAGGTTGTATCATAAACATACAACCATTATATATACAAGTAATACGGTAATTCTCCATGTATAATATGCCTTCATCCATAATATGTACACTTAAAATTATGCTGAAAGTGTGGGAAAATGCTTCTACTCATGCATAATACACACCCCTTGTTTAGTAATCAAACCCTATAAAGTATACCTCTCTAATTTCATTATGGCCAATGATTCCTACTCTTATTTAAAAAAAAACGGTTTTAAACATAGAATAATATTATCCTAATTTAGTTTTATGATCATTTTTATTTTATTTTATTTTATTTTATTTTATATTTGTAAGTTTTGTTAGGTACATATGATTGTATTTGACATCCTTATGGGGTGGTAATTGCCAAATGTTAGTGTCAAATTGTCATATCTTTGTGGTGAGTGGTCATTCTGCAATTGAAATCAACCTATGAATCGGCAAATTTTAAAGATTTTTTTGTAGCTGTGCATAATACACATCCCTAATTTTGCTTATTATTTTTTAGAAAAAAAGTGTATTATACATGGGGAATTATGGTAAGCATTAAAATTTCATGGTTTTCCTAACAAATCGTAACTCATGGCTTAGATGAGCCACAAGACGGAAAATGAAGGAGAACCCAGTGAGGATTGAACTCACTACTCCATAATAATGGATCTAGCAAGGCGAGCTTGCTAACCATGTTGAGGTGCTCAATTCTTAATTTAATGATTGAATCAGCTCCTGGTGAGTTTCCTAACTCTAAAACACCCATGGAAATTCTTCAATTGCATTGTTAAATACTTGAGCTAAACTTTAGCAAAATATTGCAATAATAATCATATATATGAATGCAGGTCATTCTTTAAAGAAGTAAGAGGATACAAATTAAAAGATTTTATATTGATAAGTTTTTCTATTTCACTGATGCAGAGATGAACACATAAGAGAATAAGTTCTTTCTTTTTCTCACTGAAACCAAACAATGGCTTACAGCCATGTCATGTTGGAACACCAAAGTTAAGCAACATCAAGCCTGGTCAATACCTAGGTGTATGACTGTTGGAAATACCAGATGTTATAAGTTTGGATGTGTGGATGGCATAATGAACAACACCTCTGAATTAATCAGATAGCTGAGTTTCAATTCCAGTTGAGTTTGTTATATTCACTTACATGCAAATACACTTATGAAAGGTAGGAATTCACCTCTTCTTCCTCCAGCTATGGGTTAATTAGTAAGACATGGTGGAGTAATGGATAGCAGCTTGAATTGAGGAATTGGAGAGCTGAGCTTGAATTACAGTCAAACCATTACCAAGGGTATTAGCATGTAAATGAATGTAAAGGTATGAATCCTCTTCTCCCCCCAGCTATGGGTAAATAGTAGGACAGACCATGTTCTATAGCCTTGGATGGCAACTGGTTTACCACAGAAAGAAATGGCAACCTACTATAGGAAAAAATCTGCTTTGTCAGTCATGTATCGGAAGATATGTGATCACCTAAGCATGTAACATGCATAGAACATAACTGACTAAAACTTATATAACTAAACAATTATCATATAAGATAAAGAAAAATATTTTCTGGCTTTAAATAATCTGCAAGGGGTTGATAAACCAAAGAAAATGAATAAATTGATCAATGAGTAGAGATACATGTCTCTAAATTCTGAGAGTTTTGGATTTTTATTGGATGACAATATTCAAAGAGCACCAAGTGAGATGCATAATTACCAGCCACAGTTTAAATTTCTTTTCTCACTGGAATTAAACAGAATCTGATATATCTTTTCAATCTTTCTTGCAGATAAAAACAGAATAGCCCATTATTTATGAGGTACTAGAAGCATGGCCTGGTGTTGCCCGTGCTTGATTAAAAAATCATATGACTCATACAGCAATCGCTATCACTTGACTTAAAATATTTTTGCCCTTCCTTGCCTTTAAAGGAGTGCCCTTTGCCGTGCTGATGTTGCTACATGCCTTACTTCTTGCCTATCTCACACTTCAAATTTTTTCTAAGCTCTATACTAAACATTAAATCTGTTACGAAAAAAGACCTAAACAAAATGAATACAAAACGATCAGCTTTAAAAAAGGACTTGTAATTGGAAAAACGGAATGAAAAAAGAATGTTAAATACTTTTTCACACCCAACCCAGTTCTGCGGAATCAGAATCAATGTTGAGTTCAAGCAAGCGAATGAGTCAATTGGAGTAAAGTGCCATGCAGATTTAGATTTTTCCCACTTGTGACAAATGCAGCAACTGATTTTTTTTTGCATGCTAGCATGCTAGTTAACATTCGTGTCAGTCAGCTGTTGGCTCTCATGCTGGCCAATAGAATCTTCCTGCCTATTCGTGGCAGCCAGCTATAGGTTCTCACTCTGGCCAGTACAAAATGGCCACAAACTACATGAAAACTGCTGTAGAAGCATGAAAAGATCGATTATTTCCACTATTGATAGGAGTTGGAAAATGCAAAGTTGGTCTTGGCCTTCCTGCTAACTTTGAGTATGTGCATGTAAATTTTGGTGCAAATCCATTGAAAATTGCAGCTGTGTATTTGTTACACACACACATCCTGCCTTTTATAGATAGAGATTAGTAGGGTGTAATATATGTAGTAACTAATGAACAAGCCAAATTTTAATTTTTAATATAATAATTAACACAATCAAAGAATTGACAAGCACCAATGCTGAGAATCAAATTTTTTTTCAATTAACCATTAAATACAATATAAGATGTTATTTCAGAAAATGTACATTTTTGGGAAAGTTCAAAATTTTAGTAGTTGACCCATTATTTTTATCTTGGAATGGTAAGTTTCATGCTACTTCATTTGGCAGAATAACGATATTTATACCTTGGAAATAAATTTAGGAATAATTGAAATTAATTGCAAAATCCAGCAAAAATCAACCATGAAATAAAAAATAATTGTTTGTATGGAAAATAAGAACCTACCTACATCAAACTGTCTTTAAGTGGCGGCTGAAAAATTATGGTTGAACTTTTAAAAGGTAAGCTTAGATATTAATGCAATACTTAAATGCAATGATTGATTTTGAGGTTTTCTGTAGTTTATTGTTGCCTATAGCATACAGCAGCAGTATGCCTCATAAAAAGAAATCTCTGCAAACAGAGGACCAGATTGTGATCAAAAGAGCCAAGGATGCAGCAAGGAAAAGTCCCATGCAAATGAAAACCCAGATCAAACAGCAGCCAGGAGAGCTTCCAATGCTGAGAATATGCAAAAGACTTAGGGACTATCAAACTCTTGAACAAGTAACCCAATCAAGAGCCCTCTGCAGGAGTTTGCTTAATTGCTATCTGAGAGGGCAACTTTTAAACTAGTATTTAATGTTTCATCAAAATAAAACAAAAATATATGACAGATTTTGACAGAGTTAAAAAGATGCAGTATTAGTTGAGTGACCTCTCTGAATTTTGTAATTATGTTAAAACGTTTGATCAAGAAACTTATACAAGTTCCATAGCCTCTTTTAAGGAGTATGAGACAGTTTGCAATACACTAGACATTGCTGCCATGCTTTCCATAGCAGACAAGAAAATATTTTAGGCTGTAAGAAGTTTTGGGGGTTAATAATGATTTTCTGATACAAGTCCTTCTAACAGAGGGAAGAGAGAGATTCATGCCTTTCCAAAATGGTATTTGAGTGTAAGTGAATATAATGAACCTGACTGGAATTGGAACTTGGCATTATGATTTTCAATTCCAAGCCATTATCCATTACACCACAATGTACATCTAAGCTTACAGCACCTGGTATTCTCAAGCAGTCACCCATCTAGGTACTGACCAGGCTTGACATTGCTTAACTTCAGTGATTGTACAAAGATCAGTGTTTTAATGTGATATGGCTTGGGTGCTGGGAATTCTTAATGTGTATAATAATGAAATTAAGTGATGTTTGTAGAATACTGAGTAGTTTAACTTTTATCCTATTATGAGGCAAGAAAACCAACATTAAAAACATTAATTCTAACAATATCTTAAATAAACATATAGCTAATCATAGACAACAAGGAATGTAATCAATATGTCTTGGAAAACACACAGATAAATGTAATACACAGATGTTCATACAGTATATAAAACATGCAGATGTTCCTTTCACAACATATGTTCATACTTGCAAAAATAATTTTTAATTATGTTAACAAAAATTATGCATTATATTCAATTTTCAAGAAATTGCAAACTTTTTTTTACTCCCCAAAGTTGTAACTTCTGCTAATGAATTTGCTAATGTAATAATTGCCCAAAATTGTTTAACAATTACTTTCACAAATTATGTTACCTTTCAACTAGATTTAGTGTTTACCGAGCATTCACTCTTGAATGTAAATGTAGATTAATACCTGTAGTCTGACACACTGAGTTTAGATCTGAAATTTTGAATGCATAATGTTTGATTTGGAAGTATTACTTATATTCATTTTTTACAATTTAAAAAGACCTTATACTTAGAATCAGAAAGAGACAGTTGAAAATTTTAGGTCATGAGGAAGGACGGTTTGGAAAATCTGACACTTACAAGATATATTGAAGACAAGATGGACAAAGAAAACATCAAGTAACCTACCTAATGAGCTAGTGAATGGTTGGGAGGGATGGTAAAAAGACAATAAAAGCTGCAAAGGATAGGAAGTTGTAGAGAGCCATGATTGATTACATCCTGAATGTAAACAGTACATCAAAGAAGAATGATTAACTTATTGATTCATTTTCTATGGCTTACTTACACTTTGCAGGTCATTTAAAGCCAGAAAATATTTTTAGATTTTAAGAATTTTTTTTATATAACAATAGTTTAATGATATATGTCTTACTAATTAACCCAAAGCTGGGGGGAAAAAATTGTTTCATGCCTTTTCCAGGGTTATTTGTGCACCAGTGATGATAATGAACTGAATGGAAATTGGAACTTAGCTCTCCAATTAACAATTCCATACCATTATCCATCCTGAATATCCAAGCTTACAGCACCTAGTATTCCAAAGTAATCACCCATCTAGGTAGTGTCCAGGTTCAATGTTGCTTAACATTGGTGATTATATTTATATTCAATTTGTGTTGACCATCTTGATATTGGGCCTGATCAAAAAGCATCAAAGTATGCAGATGGTGAAGCTGTTTGGCACAGATTGACTTTGAACTCTGTTGAACATACTCACTAAGTTATAATGTTCTTCCTCACTTTCATTGTTTATAGCAGTGCTTGGAAAGAAAGTGTGCAGAGTGTGGTTGACTCACTATCCCAAATGTTATATCAGTGGCTATGGCTTGTACAGCAGTTTTTGGCCAAGCATAATATTCCACAGGTTCAACAACCACCATATTCTCCAGATCTTGCCCCTTGTGACTTTTTCTTCAAAAATCAAATCCTACTTGAGAGGAACAAGATTTCAAGATATCAAGGAAATTCAAGAGAATGCACCTAGATAACTGCTTGTTATTCCCAAAAAGGAGTTCCAGGAATGTTTCCATCACTAGAAATGCTGCAGCATAAAGTGTGTGGCTTCAGAATGGGACTAATTTGATGGAGATTAAATACTAAATTCATATGAATTATAGTTTTCTTTTTATAGCACCAGCCCCCATACTTTTTGATTAAAACTCATATATACAATATAAAGGCTCAAACACTAATATTCCATGGTTATAATTTATTACATTGGAATCATAATCATGATCCAATTCATCAGACCTACAAATTCAAAAAGAAATCGAAAATCTTTTTGAATTTGTAGGTCTGATGAATTGGATCATGATTATGATTCCAATGTAATAAATTATAACCATGGAATATTAGTCTTTAAGCCTTTTATATTATATTCTTACTCTGTCCTGGACATTGAATTGTACCTGGATTCTATCCTCTTGGGAATTTGTGTGTGTGTGTGTGTATATATATATATATATATATATATATATATATAGGATACTCATATTTGAATAGGTGCTCAGTTTATTTATTAAGTATATTTATTTTTGTCTACTAGCCTGAATATTTGAGAAATCTTATTAAAGAAAAAATATGTGCTCTCCAACAGGATTTGAAACTGCAGGAGAAATCATTGTTAGATCTGATATGATTATACAAACCAAAAAGAAAGATCAATTCATTGGAGTTATTTTTAATTAGTTCTTGAATAAAGTTTTAATATTTGAAAAAATGAATCATTTGTAAAAGCCAAGTGCAGCAAATAAGTAAAGTTTAATACAAATTAAGAAAATCATTTTTTGCAATATAAATATATATCATATTTGATTTCCTGCACTTAACATCTTTCGGTTACATTTTGAATGTGTTATTTCAAGCAAACTATGAATTATATAGTAAGGTAGACTTGGCACTATAGCCTTGGATGGTATCCAAGTCTATGAGAAGGACTACTTTGAATTATAAACAATAGAGAATGAAACAAGAAACCATTCTATCATTTTTATCAAATTAGTGTAAATCACAGATAAATGGAGTCTGTAGAAAGCCATAATCATCTATGTCCTACACAGGCATAGCAATTAAAAAAAAGGAAAAAATACTCATGTTTAAGTTAATGTGTTTAAAAGATTAAAATTATAAAATCTAAGGTTTTTACAACAGAAAAATTACAAACGAGTTTCAATCAGTAAAATACTTTTAAAATTCAAAAGGAAAGCAACCTGTATTGCCGTAATTTATTTAAAAAAACAAAAACCAAAAAAAAAACAGATTTTGCAGTGTTGTGAGGTGCAAACATTTATTTAAACTCACTAAATAGTGTTCAACTGCCAATCAACATGAACTAAACCAGTGCTAACATTATTTTGAAGCAACTTTCATCTTTCAACGTACACTCTGACCAGTTCTTGTAAACTTAATTCAATGAAAATGCTACACATTATTGAAAAAATAGAACAAGCTTAGAAAATGTGTTTGAGTGAAAGAAGCAAAATACAACATCGAAAGTTATTAAACTGATGAATATTCTCAAGATAAGTTTGTTGCATAAGCGTCAGTAGTGGGTTATTGTGCTAGTTAATCTGTTAATTATGCATTTAATTATGCATTTCACTTGGTGCTTCTTGAATAATGTATTGAAAACAATAAGTTTGGATTCTCCTAATAAATCCATTTTTCATTAATAGTGATTATTATATCCAACAAGTTTCTGTTGGACAAGAAGAGAAAGACTGTATTTTTTAAAAGTTGACCCATGTTCATTTCTATAACAACATGGTGAATCTTTTTTTTTTCTTTTAGTTTCTGAAATTTTCCTCAACAATGCATTATTGTTGAATGACTGCACAAGACGTGTTGAGTGAACATTAAAGGCACTTCTAAGATTTCTCTAACATTGTAAAAATGACAATGATGAAAACTTTTCTATCTGCCTTATATATAATAAATGACCATTATAAAATATTTCAAGAAAAAGTTATGGAACATTAATGTAACATGACAACCAATTAGAGGGGACCTTACTACACATGCATAAACAGAGACTTTCCTGTGTGGCTAGTCATTTGGCAGTGGCAGGCCACTGACTGAACTTGTGAACTGCATGATCATATTTATAAAGAAGGAATACATTCGTAATATTCTTTGCAGATTTTTTTTGAAAAACAATGCATCCCCAAGTCCTACTGCAGTTGGAAACTATTCCCAAAAATGAAAATACCATTAACTGGAATAAGATTTCAGGCAATGAATGAGATTAAGGAGAATGTGGCATAGCAGCTAATGGAAATCCTGAGACAAGTACTTTGGTTTGGTCTGTTTTAGGGTATATCAACCTATTGTCAGGTTATTTAATGCCAAATTCTATCATACAATAGTATGGTGAAAACACATTCAGTATGCATGAGGGACAAAAAATGCAGACACATATTCAGTTTGCACGAGAATCAATATGATAAACATAGGTACAGGAAACAAGTGACCCCTTCATTGGGGGCTTTACCCCTCTGTATGCGGAATGCAGTCACCATATCTTTGATCCTGACAGGACAGTTTTGAAAATAGTAAAGGTTGATGGAGTCAGTGTATTAGGTCCTAATGAGAATATATTTGTTACGAATTTAGGTAATAATGGCACAGGTAAAAATGGCACAAAGATAACATGTCCATTTCATTTTTAATCCTCTATGTTTTCGCTTTGTGCCATTTTTTCCTATTTTCCCACTTGTGCCATTTTTACCCGTGACATTTTTACTGTGCACCATTTGTTACAGATTTGAATCCACCCACAACAAAGAAAAAGGCAAGAAAGGTTTTTAAATATAAAATATTTTTATTTTTGTGTTTTTACAACTTGATTTTTTTTTGTTTTTTTTTTGTATGAATGTTCATTAAAGTTGTTGTGTTAAAGTTCCTTGTTTAAGATGAAAAGAAATGTGATTTTTTTTACATGTATGTGAGAGAAAAATGAGGCAAGGGTGGAAGAAAATGTAAGTGTCACATAGCTTGGTGAGGAAGAATGAGTTGAATGAGAAAGTGAATCTCTTTGAAGCCATGTCATGAACCGCTGCCATCTGTTGCCTATCCTTACTGTCTAAAGATTTTACTTACTCTTCAAAGAGATCATGAAGCATGTTTTTTAATTGTCAGTGGGATCAGTACACATTGATAGAAAAATGTTAAATATTTATTTTCAAAAGATTAATTTATGGACAGGAAGGATGCATAGATCCTCCAACTCAGAAACCATTTTTTTGCCATTTGATGATTGATTGTCTTGGTATTTATTTCTGTCTTTGTACCACATTTTTAAGTTGCCATTGACTTTTTTTTTCTTTAATATTAAATGGCTGGCTATATTCTGGAAAAATATAACTGCATACAGATATTTACATCTAGAATTTGTTAAAGTAAGAATTTCATTAGTATGTACAGTGTAACCCGGATATAAGAGAGATTTTCTCTGGTCCCAAATTAGAGCCTGTGTTAATGTATATAAATTAGACCAAACCCGGATATAAGAGACTTCTTCTCCGCTCCTGACAACTCTCTTATATCCGGGTTACACTGTACTATCTAATTTAATTGCAATTATTTTGTGAGTTTATAGTCATTTTCTGCACTTTCAAGTGATTATGTTTAATTCTGTTACACTGGTGTGCTTTTTTTAAAATAATTTCTTCTGAGATGAAATGAGTGTGGCTTAATAATAACCTTGGTTTAAATGTTATGTTTATATGACCCAGTGACAACTTTGTTATGTTTAAACCAGAAAGTAGTCATTTTTATAAATAATGTGACACGTCCTAAATAAAACTGATCAAAGGTTTGTGATAACTGAAATTTTTTTAATGGGACATTTGGACATGTCGTGTTGATATATTTTACCAGACTAATTTCAACCCAAAATTGATGTTAAGAACACATAATGTAAAAACAAGAAATAAAAAAAATGATACTCAAAATAAAATAAAATTCAGCATATGAATAAACTAGGACATAAAAGTCAACTACTAAAATAGTGGTAGATAACACCTTGGTCTATTTTTAAATGCAAAACTTTCAAAGAAAAATGTTGAAAAAAGAAAATAACATACAATGTTTATATAAAATCTGTATAAGTTAAGATTTGGTAAAAATGGACAAATGATAGAGATTCAAATTATTTGAACACATTCCATTAATCAAATTTATTCAAGAGAAAATAAAACCTCTTTTTATTGAAAATTATTAATAAAATATGATATCCCTACTGAGTGAATAACAACTTAAAATATCTGGTTGTGAGAAAATTTATCAGTATTTTTTTGTTTGCTGTTATTCACCCAATGCAAAACTGAAGAGCCCACAGTAGAAAGAGCGAATTGGGCATCTCTAGCCCAGATGTGGCAGCAATAATCCATTTTGATGTGATCTGGCTCTTGTAAAAATAAAGTATGTCAGGTGGAGTCAGGAAATTTCTGGAGTATACCAGTCCTAAAAATGTGGTTGTTGAAAAGGCATACAGGCGGGGCCAGCACTAGGGTCTCCACCCCATCTCCTGAACTCTACTACATGTTCATTTCAAAGTTTCTCAACCTGGAGTCCACAAACCCTTGAAGGAAAATTGAGTAGGGAAGGGTAGTGCTTTTTTAAATTATCAAAAATCAGGGAATTATCCAATTTAAATGAAAATTTCAGTACATATTAATTATTTACATTTATAATGAATAAGTTTTATTTAAAAAAAATATGAAAAAAATTTTATTCTTTTTGTAATAACCACCAATATTTTTATGACTAAATTATACTTGAAAAAAACATGTTTAAGTCACAAATTTTTACATTTTCATAAAGACTAATCACTGATACATCTCTACTGAAAAAAAAAAAAAAAAAAAAGAAAAAGTTTTACAAAGATTCCAACACAACTGAAAAAAAAAAATGGCAGAGGCCAGCCCCATGTATAGGGAGGGAGCAAGAGGTGCATATAATAAAGATAAATAGGATATGTTAAAGCAGGATCTTGCTCAAGAGAGTGACAGAAAAATGTTAACTGAGTTACTGAACCATATGGTAAGATTTTATAATGAAATTGTGGCCTAATATATTTTTCAAGATATCCATACACCATCAAAGCCGTTTAATTAGTATGCACCTTGAACAGACTTCAACTTTTCATACATTAACTTCATTTCTTTAAAGGTTAAATCCACTTTGGCAGGAAGAGAAATAAGTTACTGCTATTACTTAGAACAGATCTATTAAGCTGAGGAATGGGAGACATAATTGTTAGCCAACGATGGTGAGTTCAATCCTTGATAAAACCACAAGATTCATTATAGTTAACAGCTTAGATAATGGTTGACCCCAGACTTGAAAAAGTTAAGATTATAGTGACTGGGGAAGCATTTTCTCATAATGAAACTGTTCTGTGGAAGAAGCTGTCTGACTAGAACTTCTTCCTTATCAATGGAATAAAAAGGGTATGAGGATGAATTGACTTAGTGGAAGTGGCTTAGCAGGTCCTGACTATAAGGTCAGGACTGGTTTCTAAATAAATCCATTTCACAAGCCACAAGAACTTTCCTTCTAATCAGATAAAATTTAATTAAAACTTCAGTCAGTTATGTGCCATGTGTGATACACGCTTAGGCGATCATGTATCTTCTGATACATGACTGACGAGGCAGATTTTTTTCGCCCCAATAGGTTGCCATTTCTTTCTGCAGCAGACCAGTTGCCATCCAAGGCTATAGAGCCTAGTCTGTTCTGCTATTTACCTATAGCTGGGGGGGGGGGAGAAGAGGAGGATTCATACTTTTCCAAAGGTTATTAGCATGTAAGTTAATGTAATGGATTTAACTGGAATTTAAACTTGGCTCTCTGATTTCTCAATCCGAGCTGATATCCATTACTCCACCATTGCTTCCTTAACTTACAAACAATTTGATATTTAGGAATTTATATTCTGAAATGTTATCCTCTTCAATGAATGCATATTCAAATAGAATTTAACATTTGTGTTAAAAGATTCACACAGATAATTGTGTCTGTTACTCAGTCTATGCATTTAGGAATATATAGGTATATATATATATAAAGTCATTTTTTTATGTTTATACATTCTTTTTATAGATACAAATATTTAAGTAAATGCTCCGTTTATAATAAATAGTATTAACAACATTTACCGGCCTGAATGCCCGAAAAATTTTCACAGAAAATATGCATCCTTCGACAGGAATCGAACATGTATACTATATGGAACTGTCATATAGCTTGATGTATCTTAACCAATTGGGCCACAGAGGAGCATTTGGTTAGCAAGGTCAATTTTACTGTTTTTAAACAATTCTCCATGATTTTCTCTCATTCATTCATATCTGCTCAATGCATATCCAAATGTAAATAAATGACGTCATACATTATGAAATGGACATACGTATAAACATAAAAAAATGTCTTAAATAATTGTTGGATTTTGTCCATATATTTTTTATATATATATATATATATATATATATATATATATATATATATATATATATAAAAATAGCTGGTCACTCGTATTTGAGGATACCTGTCTACTATTGCAAATGCTTGCTCAGGCACACTTGTGTTTGTTCAACACCCACAGAGCCCACCTGTGATTTACACTGCAACTATGCTGAGCAGACCTTAGTTACAGTTTCTGAGAGAGAGCTTGTTATCTAGCTCCCAAGTGTTCTGTCTGGGTATGTGGCCAAGTGGCTAGAATGTTTGCTTTCTGATCATAAGACCTAGGTTTGAATCTCACCATGGTTGATTTGTCAGGAAGGAGACTTCCTGATGTTATAAGTCTGGAGGGGGAGATCCCAGCATGTGGCACCTTTGGAAAGTTCCAGAAAACGATACCATTTTTTTGAGGGAAATTGGACAGATGGAATATCTCTATCTGATACAATGGGAATGAAAGTAATATATAAATTCTAATATTCACAGCATTAATCCAAAAATGGCTCGATACCAATAGTAGAGCAATAATTTTTTATTATAATTTTATCATATAGACAAAAACAGTTTACTCACTACAAAGATGCAACTTTGTTTCGATGCATTTCAATTGCATCTTGACTGGTGAGAACCAAATTTTCAGTTCAAATTGTTCAGAACCATTTTTGGTTCTCACCAGTCAAGGTTCAATTTGAATGCATCGAAACGAAGTTGCATTTTTGTAGTGAGTAAACTGTTTTTGTTTATATGATAAAATTATAGTATGTGTATGTATGCATGTATGTGTGTACATATACATTTAGTATATGTAAGAAGCAACAAGTACTTGAAATCAAAAAGACAAAAAAAAAAAACAATCACCAATCAGACCCTTAACTATCACCGACTAATCACAATGAATGGATATTCCCTCAAGGATGCCCTGAGTCTTGAGCATTTGTTGGGACAAACTCAAACCAGACTTCAAGTGAAGCTCATACATATGTTTCATCATTAAAGATACTGAAAAAATGGTTGGTTTTCAGTACTGCTCCAGTAAGTACTTGATTCAAGCTATCTTCTACCTTTACAAGAGTCAGATCAGGCCTAAAATGGTGTTCTGTTGCCATATATGGGCAGGAGCTACCCAGCCGTCTCTTTCCAGTCTCCACTTATGGGGGATGAATTATTTTTCCATCCTATAACACCCCTGCCTCAGAGATGAAACATTGAAAACCACTTACTACACTATTGCTATTACCATGGAAAATGTTTAGACAAACTATATTCCTTATTTCCACCAGTCATAACCTTCATGGCTAAGATCCGCCATGATATACACACTGTAGAGAACCACCCTCATTCCGTTTGTATTCCATTGGGGAGCAGCTTCTTCCCATAAACCACTTTTTTGTGGAACTGACTCCTAAGAGGATGCCTACCTGATCAATACAACCATAAACAGTTAAAATCTAGGGTTAACTTATCTTCCCTACATAATCAACATAAACTGTGCCTCTTACTCTGTCACGCTCTACTTCGAGTGGCTCTCGAGCCTTGTACAGAATGAACATCACTGTAAAAAAAAATATATATATTCCCTTCTCTTGTCTATTTATGGAAAATTGTCTTCCAAAAAACAAAATGATTCAAAATCTTTGTAAGACCAGATCAATAATTTGTGAATATAAAATTTTTATTGCACTTGTCTGCTTTCATATTTTGACAAGGCCAAATCTTCACCTTCTCAACTTTGAAAAATTCTTGGGACAATGTGTTTTTTTTTTTGTTTTTTTTTTTTACACTAAATGTAACAATTATTATAGAATGAAAGTCTTTTATTCTTTTTTAAGTTGGAAATGGATAATAAATTGCACATAGAAAGAAGCATTTGTGTGGATTGGTGTAACAAAGCAAATTGGCAAACAAACATCAAGTTTTCTTTGAAGTTTCGGAAACCTCTTTGCACAAATATCCTTGGTGAAATGCATGAACATATTCCCTGAAATCTGTCCCCTTATCACATTTATTAAAATGTCACATCACTGTTATGATGATTGATGGAGGAGTATCTACTTACATAAAAAACATACATGTCATAATACTTGTTGAATGCATTGGTTTCTACCAGATCCCAAAAATTAAGCAACAATGATCCTGTTCAGTATTTAGATGAGAGACCATTTTGAAAGAGTTGCTAATATAAGTAACATTAAATCTGTGCCCCAGACAAAACAAAATTTGGTAAATAATGTTAAAAATGGCAGAGTTTTTGATCAGAATGGGCAACTTGATCTTCTGCAATTCTAGCTGAAGATGCTTGTGTTTACTTCATCCTATTGGCCTTGCAAAAGGTTTAAATTAAAGTTACTCTGAATTGGTTCATAATATTAATGAAATTTCTAATAAGAATAACAGTGAATAGAATAGGTAAGCTTTTGGGTAAACCTTGTTTCCAAGATCCTCAGTTGGTAGCAGCAAAAATGCAAAAAAATATTGTAACCTCCAGATTCAACCTTGACAGGACACCAAATGCTTACGTAAAAATGTGCATAATACAGTGGAGTGTGTTTTAATGCAATACTTTGTGTGATATCAAAAACCTTTCCAGCGTCCCCTCACACAAACAATATAATTCCAACATAGTTAATTTAGGTAGAAATAATTCATTTAAACATGTTTTGTTAAGAGGATAAGCAAGAAATGTTTAAGCCTTTCAATGAATTTCTTCTGGTGTTGAAGGAGGTGTCTGATGTAGGTAGAAACTTGCAAAAGAACTTGCTGAAATTGTGTGTAATATTCAGAGTACTTGTGACTATTGTTGGTTATTTTAAAAAAAGGAAAGTTGAGAGACAGCCAAGTGATGTTAATGGTCTGGAACTTAAAATGAACATTGGTTTACATGTTATGAGGTTAGAATAGATTATAGAGTTTAAATTGACCTTAGAGACTGAAAGGTATTTTAACAAAGACTTGTAGAGGTTGAAACAAATTTTATTAATGATTGTTGTTATTTGATGTGAAAAGCCTCCAAACTTTATACACACAAACACACATATATATCTCTTATTTTAAACATTAATATTAGCGGATACTCATATTTGAGTAGGCACTCTATATGATAAAAGTTAGTTCTCTACTCTGATAAATGAAGGTTTAATTCTTACCAAAGAGCAAAAATTTTTCTTTAATAAGATTTTTCTAAATTTCACGCCAGTAGGTGAATATAAATGAATATACTATTTAATAAATACATAATAAATATAATAGATATATATAAAGTGACTACTCAAATATGTCTATCTACTACTAATAATAATGTTTAAAGTGATACAAATCTGTCAGATTAATAAAATCCATTCTATATATATATATATATATATATATATATATTTAAAAGAAAAACAGACCACTTTAAGGTACCATTACAATAATTTATTTCATCAGAGTCCTTTTAAAAGGACACCAGATCATCAGGTAGCACTTCCAACAACAATATATATATATATATATATATATATATAGTGTGTATTTAGGCAGCAATCCTTCATTTATGCATGTTTCATTAAAAACGACAGACAAGGTACTACATTTAAGCTTTTTATTTAATTTTTCCTGTGTTCAAACAATTATTTTCCTTTTTGGACACAGAGTGTGTAGAAACTGGCCAAATGTTCTATAGTTCTGAGCGCTTTTGGCTATACTTTTAGACATTATCAAGGATGATTTTATTTTTTCAGTTTAATTAAGTGTGTACATGTTTTTAACTGTACGAGTAGTAGTTAAAATGGTAAATTTCCCATTAGTTGTTTCAGACCAATGTTCACCCACTACAAGACCCAAGAGCCAATCAAGTTAGAGGGTTATTATAAGAAAGGGCAAGAAATGAAGTTGCTGGGGCTATGCAAGAAAAACAGCCAATTCTTGACCTGAAGAGGTCAAGATTTAATTAGCGAATAACATTTCAGAGTTCATGTGGAGACATTAAAAGTATAGTGAGGATGTAGACTTTAGAAGGAACCAGAAACCCAATTTTAAACAAGAAACGAAGGATAAACCTCTACTCTTATTCAAAATACCAAGGAAGAGTGTGAACAGGAAAATAGTCAAACCCGTCTACTCCTATTAAAATGATTCAAATATTTTATTAAGATAAAACTTCTCACTAAATCTAATAGTATCATCAAATATTAATTGATATAGAAAACTCAGATATTGAGGACATTAAAAAATTATCATTTATGAATATGGCTTATGAATGTTTGGAAGCACAAGCAGGTATTCATTAATGTGAGTACTGTTCACACACTGGTTGGGTAAACTGTGTGTAAATAGTTTACACAAAGGAGATGATTAAGTGGTTGATATATGAATTAGGTACTTGTTTAGTTACAGAGATACAGTCTCCTGAAAGCTAAGAAAATTCATACAATATTTGTGGGGGGTAAGGAAGAGTGTTTTGGCTGAGCTTATTGATGAACTGGAGAGGGTTCATATGTTCACATACCTTGGCTCTATCATTTTGGACACCCTCTCCCGAGACATTGAAGTCAATGGACGGATTGGATAAGCTGCCACATTTTTGTTAGGTGTAGAATTTGGTAATAGCAACAGATAGAACTTGACTGTAATAGAAGTTGTATCTGACTGACTAAGTTTTTCTGCTGGGCTAATTGGTAGGTGGTTTATATAACAGCCTGGGCAAGTCTATTCTGTAAGTTCTGATTGGCTGATAATTCTGGTGTGGATATTGTGCTCAATAAATATCCAGCATACTATGACTTATTCAAGAAATGGAAATGAGTTACCTTGATCTACCTCAAATGTAATGTCAATCAACACCTCCAGTTACCTTGATCTACCCACTATCCTTCTCCTCATCCTTTCTTCTATCACTCCTATCTGCACTCGCTCCAAATCTTCTGCAACCCCCTGCATCCTAGTGTCTTCACGCCTTGCTAGGGGCGTAATGCTTAAAAAAAAAAAAAAAAAAGTTACAAATCTTTATTTTTGTCAGCCAACTGGATGCTATTTGGAAGTCTCCTTGCAAAAGTGAATCTCACAGTCTTGATTGTTCACTGGGCTGACCTTGAGAGTCTTGGAGCTTACTATGAACACCAAAATTGTAGTCTACTTCCAACAGGAGTGAGGAGACATCAATAGTTCTCACCTGTACCTAGTTACCCAGCTTATACACTCCTCTCCAACATCTGTTAAAGAGACACAGAGATGGAGAGGTGGGATTTACACTGAGGGCTGGAGCCAAGAGATGAGAAACAGAGGTTTGCCACCAGAAAGAAGCATGCTTGATGGAAAGAAAACAGCATGGCGACATCATTGAAATTGTGATAGATTATAAATGGTATTTCCCAATTCACACATGTCGACATGAACAACAACTTGAATGCTTAAGAAAAACATTTATTTCATTTACTTTTAATCAGGCTTATATAACTGAATTTGGGGCCCAAATATATAAACATTTAAAATTATATCCAGTTTCATAAATGTAGCTGTATATATAAAAAATAATTCTATACCATATAAACTGTAAAAAATAACTAAAAATAATCATAAAACAGGTAATACATCATCAATAAAATTTAATTAAATTTAGAAACAAATATACTATTTGTATTTTAGAACTAATAAAAATATATTATATATATATATATATATATATATATATATATATATTGTATTTTTATTAGTTCTAAAGTATAAATAGTATGTTTGTTCCTAAATTTAATTAAATTTTATTGGTAATTTTTAATTTTGAATCTTATAGTATAATTTAATATTAATTGCAATGAATTCTATTTTAGTCTAACCCTAAAATTAAAGCATTAAATAATTATTATAACCAAAGTTCATTGTCAAGTTTTTTGAATTCTCATATACTTGTATTTTGATTGGTCATTCCAGCTTATGTAACAGCGTTTCCCCTAGCGAGGGGTGTTTGATTGATTTGAACTTTTTAAAACCCTTTATTCTACATTCAACATCATCACTTGATAAGACACCAGAAGTGTTGAAACAAAATGGCTATTTTTGTAGTGATTTTATAAGATATTCAGGTTACAATTTTTGAATAAATAATAATAATATATAAATATATATATATATATATATATATATATGTAAAAATGAAAATAACATTGACATCTCATTTTAACAGATATATTTACCAGAATTACACAAAAATCTTAAAATATGGAAGAGTAAATTTATTCAATAAAATCACCATTGGTTTTGACCACGGCTTCCAGGCGACTACATAATCTCCTGCAACACTTCTGGATGGTTTCTTTGTTTAAGTTGGTGAATGCCACCATAATCCTTGCTTTCAGTTCAGCTTTGGTGTTACAAGAAGTTTTGTTGATCTCTTGCTCAACTGTGCCCTGCACATAATAATCAAAAGGTTGCAAACTGGGGAGTTATGTAGCCAGAGGTAAGGGGTGACGTGATGTCACAGAAATTGTCTGAAAGCAAAAATTGAGTTCTCCTGCTTGTGTGGTATGGTGCAGAGTCCTGTTGCTAGAAATAAGGTCTTCTAGCAGCCACTCTCTTGACCCAGGGCAGCAGTACCTCCTTAAGGCACTTGGTGTTGAGTCTGAGGACCTGTGGGAAAATGAATAGAGGTATAATGTCACCATCACTAGTGGTCACTTCAAACACTATGATGTTGACTGGGTGTATCATCCAATCTCTTTCTGAATCCTCTGTAGTGTCCTCAAATTGACCCCCCAAACACTCTGAAATGCTTGGATTGGAGTCTCCAGCATGAATGCTAAGTAGTTTCCAAATTTCAGGCAGAGTGAATTGCATCATAGTGCTCCTTTTCTCATAGATGGTGCCCAACTGACCCCACTACACTGTGCAGTCAACAAAATCAAAAACACTGTATGTGCAAAATTAAAAATTTTAAATGGTGAAAATTGCACACTCTCTCTCTCTCTCTATATATATATATATATATATAGATAGATAGATAGATAGATAGAGTGTATGTAAATACAAATATAAAAAGTGAACATTGAAGTCAACACTCAGAGGTGACAGGCTGTTTCATGCTTAGACGCAATTGTCAGGCTGCGAATGTTCACTGATGATTGTGTCTAGCATGAAATAGCCTGTCACCTCTGAGTGTTGACTTCAATGTTCACTTTTATATATATATATATATGTGTGTGTATATTGAACATAGCTAAAAATGTGGCTAAAAGTTTTCCTCATCTGTCAGATTTAAGAAAAGATGTTTAAAAGAAAATTTGCTGTCCATATATATATATATATATATATATAGGTAATTGAATGACAAATTGAAAAAAAACAACGTAATTATCACTGTATGTTCAGCAATATTTGTATTTCTTTTCCTTCCTTATATATATATATATATATATATATATATATATATATATATGTGTGTGTGTGTGTGTGTGTGTGAAATTCCATAAATTAAACCATTATTAGACTGATGTCCTTTTCTGAGATGAAATATGTAACCTAAGATTTTTTTTTCTACATTTTGTCATTCAATTACCCACTATTTATCTGATATAGAGATGTGTATATCTTACATACACAAATTATGTAAAACTTACATATGTACATGCATATATAAAAATGTTAAGATAATTTTAAATTGACATTTCAGTGGGAAACATTTTAAGCTAAATTCTGTTGCTGAAGCACAACTTTGCCATTTAGAGATTATTTTAATTTCCAGTATTTTTTAAGTTCACAGGATGACAGACTATTGTTAAACGAATACTTCAGAATATCAGAGATTTTGACTCAAAAATGTTTGAATTCATTAGAAAAGGAATGACACTAATAAATAGTTAAAATGGGGAAAAAAAATTCTTATATGAAAAAAAAAAAAAGAACAAAAATTAGAGGAAAAGAATCTGATTTGCCTTGATATTGTTAATATTTTCAAAAGATAGAAAGTCTAAAATGTATGTTTAACAGAATAATCACCTAAATTATTTTAGTTATGCTCATAATAATAATAAAAGATAACATGTATTCTCTTTGAAGCCTTGTCTTTAATTTTAAGCCAGATATGACGTCCATGTTGTAATATATTTTACCTTAATTAACCTCGGCCTTTTGGCTGGGGGTTTTTGACAAATAATGGATCATTTCTTGGCCGAAGGCTGAGATTCGATCAAGGCTTTGACTAGCTTGGACTGGCTCCGGCCTGGACCTGTTAGGACAAGTCATGACCAGCTTTGACTAGGCTCTGACCAGCTTGGACAAGCTATGACCAATTTTGACCAGTGGCCTTTGAGTGGAAACGCTCGGGTCTCCCACGTTAAACGACCTTGTGTCACATCTTGATTTTGTGGGAATCAAGTAAATACCAATATATTTTACCTTAAATAAAAAAAAAACTATGTTTTAATGGTTGTTTGTGATTGGATATTCAATCAAAAAAAAAAAAAATGTTAAAACTATTAAAGTCTTTAAGATAGCAAAATTATTCAATTTCTTGATCACAAAAGCATTTGGCAGGTGAAGTTAAAACCTATAAACAAAATCAGTTCTACCAAAAAATTTCACTCTCTGAAAGTTTGAGTATCCCATCAACATGTGATTTATATCTTTATTGTTTATATAGGGTATGGCAGAAATACCTCCCACATAATGGTTAGGCATTAACTACATGAAGACTATATTGTCATTAATATCTTACAGTTATGTAGGAGGTATATGTATAATCACATGAAGGATTTATTCATTTATTCTATGCCTGAAACTAGCAATATTTAGTTTCTCTTATCTCTTGAGGAGGCATGGTGGCATCATGGATAGCAGCTCAGATTGAGGAATTGGAGAGCTAAGTTCAGATTCCAAGTGAAGTCCTTACATTCACTTATGTGCTAATACCTTTTGGAAGGGTATGAATCTTCTTATTCTCCTCCCAGCTATGGGTTAATAGCAGGACAGACTGGGTTCTATAGCCTTGGATGGCAACTGGTCTACCGCAGAAAGAAATGGCAATGGTATCACACATGGCACATAACTGACTGACTTATCATAGCCAACCGACTTTATTGCTAATCTATTTTAACTCTTTTTTTCCTCTGTATTAACAAAATGTATCTGGTGGAAAAGAAAATTACTAAATTTCTTCAAATAATTATGGATGCTTAGTGTCCCATAATGCATTTCTCTTATAATACACTATATACTAGAATGATTTGAATAAATTTAAATAAAATGCAAACCTTTCACAAAAGTAAGAATAACTTTCAAATCTGTCAGTGTTTTATTAAACTTTCAGGAAAGAAAGTTCCATGATATGGCTATCCACCAATGAATTGGTATAAAACTATTGTCAATAATACCTATATTAAAGGTATTTTTATCTGGAAAAAAAAAACAAAGAAAAAACAAAACAAAAAAAAACACCAGTGAACTAATTCTCCACATATTTAAAAGGGACAAACTCCTTAAAAATTAATGGTGTCAATTATACATGCAGACAAACATGTAGACAATATATATCAAAATCCAGTGCTTCACTATTCAGAAAAATGGATATATAAAAGATAGATACAAGTAAAAACAGGATGTCATGTTACTTCCTATAAAGTGTCTGTAAACCATCACTCTCATTATCAGAGATAGCTGATATGCATGGAAATATCATTGCAAGTTGTCCACAATTTCATTCTTTTTGTCAAAAGCTTTCTGAATAAATTTGCTTCTGTAATCCTCCATTTTGTTGTATTGTTACAGTAGAAAAATGTTCCATAAAATGTTACTCAAATGCGGGTAAAAATGTTATAAACAAATCTTATGAATGCAGCCATTAACAGTGGTGCTTTATAAATCAATCTCCTTTTGCTAAAGAGTGCAAGATCTAAAATGGTTGGTTTAACCTGGCATATATGTATTGTATATTTTTTGTGTTGAGTTGGTGGGTATAAGATGGAAGCATGTACATTATTATGCACTTTGAGATGCTAAGAGTTAAGCACTGAATTTTGCAATTATTGACAAAAAATTTGTTTGCCCAAATTCTAACATTCAGTCCATACTGTGCTTGGAAATAAAAAAAGAAAACAAATAAATTGTCAGTGTCAGCAATTAAAGCAACCATTACTGACAGAAAAGGGTTTTCTTAACTAGAATGAACAGCAGGTATCTGTTAAGCATTTTGGATTTAGCTTCATCTACACTAAAGAAAGTTGGTTCTCTGTGTCACACCAGAACATTTTTCCCACCTGAGTCCATCCTTCAAATCTACAAGTCAACCATTGCATTGAATACTGCTGCCATACATCGTCTGGCATCCCCGCTGTTCATCTCAAGGTCCACGACAAAATCCAGAAAGGGATATACAATGTGAGAGGTCCTGATCTGGCATCTTGTTTACAGTCAGTTTCTCACAGACTGCTGTGGCTTCCCTCTGTCTTTTTTACAAGTATTTTCAGGGTAACTGCCCTGACAAGCTAATTTCACTGGTTCCCAAACTGCATGAATTTAAGTGTGCTACTAGGTTGGCATCTCAGTCCCACTCTTTCACTGTCAAAATGGTTAAATGTAGCCGTCTCTTCTACTCCAACAGCTTCTTATCTCACACTTCCAGACAGTAGAACTCCCTTCCACTTAGTTGATTCCTTAATAGCTATAATCTTCAAATGTAATATCGATCGACATCTTCTTATACCTTGATCTTGATCCCATCCTTCTCTTTATCCTTTCCCCAAACACTCCTCTTTACTTTTGCTCTCACTCTATGTAACCCATTGTGTGCTAGTGGCACTCTGCCTTGCTTGGGGTGATATGTATAGAAAAAAAAAAAAAAAAAAGAAAGATTCCTTGTGCCAAATAAATTTTCCAATATCAGGTGCAAAATTATAATAGAACTTGCTGAAATTGTGTGTCATGTCCCATGTATGTTCTTGCATCAGTCATTTTCAGGTAAAAAGAGGATCAAAAGTTCTGAAATAGCCAACATAGAATTTGTGTTGACAGCTTAAAGTTAAAAATGAATGCTGCTTCATGTTTTATAAATACAAAATATAATGCAAATCCATTGCACACCTAATTTCTATCTATGTTTTTTTTATTGTGATGCTACAGTTTTCTACCACTCCAATTATAAATAGGATTATAAATCTTGAAAGCACTTTACATTAAAAGAATTAAACCCACTATCAATAAGATTTGTTTCAAGTGATGTGCTTATTTACTAAAAATGCCTTTAAACTAAGTCCATTTTTGTTATGTGACATTAAATTCTAATTTCAGACACATCATTAAAATTATATCATTAAAAATAAAGAAATTGCTTTTATTAAATGGTATAGTTTACCTTGTACAATTTTTAAATTGAATATTTCATTCAACATCTTATTTGATATTGTTTAGTGATAAAGTTGAGATAAAAAAGGTGTCGGCAGAAGTTTCTAGCTCTTTTGAAAATTTGAAATGAGAATATACATCATGGAATCTTTTTTCTTTTGCACATACCAAATATAAATTAAAAAATACACAAATGAAGTAATTCTTTAATGTATTTTATATATATATATATATATATATATATATATATATATATATATATATATATATAGAGTGAAATAACTATGATTTTGGCTACAGATCAAGAGTGATGGTCATATAATAGATAAAAGTATGGTTTAGTGCCCGTGCTATTTACCTTGAACTCCTTGTTACAAACCAAAGAAGAGTCAGCAATATTATTGGTCCTGATCTAGTGGCTTTCCCAGCACCATAAAGTTGCTTTTTTCAATAAATACTTTCATGGTAATTGTTCAGATCAGCTCTTTGGTATGGTACACAGAGTTTTGAATTTAAGTGCAGTACAAGACTGGTGTTGAGATCTCATCAATTTACTGTTGAGCTGTCTAGATGTAGCCATAAATTCTATACAGTTTCTTTTCTTGCACTTCTCACTTGTGGAACCCCTTTTCAGCTTCATGCTTTCCAACCAACTTTAATCTGCAAAAATTTAAATGCAATGTCAATTGCTCTCATCTGTCATCTTGAGGGACAGAGGAATGCAGTGCATAACCAACATAACTGATAATCCCCAATGAATCAATTGCATCTGTAATTAGGTAATCCTCCTGTTAGTCTGAATATTAACAACTGAACAAATGAAACATTTTCAATATGGCTGCCAGCATTTTATAAAAGCCACCACCTGGTGGCACTAAACAGCAACCAAAAGGCAAGGGAAATAACTACAATATTAACACTAATGAGCGTGTGTAAATAATTGTCAGAAGAGAGATTAGGAGGAATAGCAAAAAGACAAAATTTACTAAGAGCTACAGAGGACAAGAAGCTGTAGAGTGCCATGATTGCCAATATACTGAAAGGGACATGGTCCAAAGATTATTTATTGAGAAGACAATTTTCTTTAAACAATTTTTTTATTTTTCTTTATTTTCCATTTGATATTTAAAGCAGATACTTGTTTATAGGTTGAAGATAGTAAATGAAAAAGAATAGTGACAAATTTAGAGTCATTAACATCAGGATCATCTCATCTGTAGAAAAATCTATAATGTCATGCACCTAAAAACTAATATTAGCTGGTGCAAGCCCACGTGCAGTTCTTGACAAAAATATTATACTGTAGATTTGAGAAAAAAAAAAAAGAAGAAAATCAAGCCTACTAATTACAAACACTACTAAATTTGTCAAATACTAAATTTGTTATGTACAAAGTTAGAATATCAGATATTTGATTAAGTCAGACTTTTTAATTTTTTAACACTATTTTTTTTTTTTTTCAGTTCACTGACTGAAAAACATTTACAAAATTTCATTTAAGCTGTTGTACAAGTTGGTTTCGTACAAGTTATTAATATCCTTCCTCTGTCTAAATTTTTGGGATAAGGTGTTATTTGTCTTCTATGTACCATGTCCCTTCAAGACATTGGTGATCAATGGCTCTCCACAATTTCCTGTCCTTTGTAGCTCTTAATTAATTTTGTCTTTTTGCTATCTCCTCCACCATCCATTCACTAAAGCTCACCAGGTAGATTAGGTGTTGTTTTTCTGTCCCTCTTGTCTTCAATCTGTCCTGTGAGTATCAAATTTTCTAAGCTCTCTTTCCTCATTATGTGCTCTTGAAATTTGAACTGTCTCTTTCTGATGTTAAGCATAAGAGTCCTTTTTGTTCCCATTGTTTCTAGAACTTTGTTGTTCCTCACGTGTTTGCTTGATGGTATTCTCAGTATCCACATTTCTGTTGCTTGAGGAAATTGTTCAGCAATCATTCTTGAAGTAAATCTGTATATATGAGTAATTGGGGCAGATAATGATACATGGTGCTGACCTTGAAGGTAATTAAAGGTCACTGAAGTTTACCAAAAGACAATTTAGGATTAGTGTTTTTTGTTTTTTTTGTTTGCCAGGCAAATGAAAGAACTTAAAAGGTTTAAAAACCTTCCCTCCCCATTTGTATAAAAAAAAAAAAAAAAAAAAAAATCACAGAACATTTTTTCAGGGTTTTTGCCATCAAAACTTAAAATCTTATCTTTTTTTTCATATTTGAAATTATTTTCACACAGGTATCCATGTGTATGTAAAACAATATATCTTTATAGAATGATTAAGGTTTTATCTGCAATTGTAAAACATCTGCAACAGATGCTGCCGTTTTTGGGAAGATAAATTTGGTATAAAAAAGTTATTTTTCACATAATATCAGGAGGTGCAGAGCAGTAGTGCAAGAAATGAAATTAGTAAAACAAATCTGAGTTTCAGCCAATGTTGCTTACATCACTTTGTTCAAATGCCCTTTGGAAAGGCTCTTGCCCCAATCTTCTATGTGTAAATAACAGGAATAAAATATAAAGTAGTTTAGCCAAAAGAATGTTCTAAAAAAAAAAAAAAATAAAAAATAAATAAATAAATAACTAAAAAAGGGGACTTCAATTTAGCTGTTATAGCTGACCCCAAGACCAGTTAAGAAAATAGCAAGGTGAATGCATTGGGTTAACGTTGATTGTAAAAGAATTACTGATATTTTTACAGAAATTGTTACAGAAACAAATCTCTAATGACTAAATCCAATGTCATTCAAAATACAGACAAGACATTGTTCAATATGCCTTCTCACTAAAAATAATATTCAACAAGCTGAAATAGCGTATATTTTTAAATCTGACTATGCTAAACAGTCTACTCTGAAACATGCTTTTCAAGGATGACAGTAATCAGTGCTTCAAATTAAGCTCAAATCAACTCTGGCAGCAGAAAGGCAGGCCAACATAGAAGCATACAGGATAATGGATGACCGACACACAATTGCCAGCAGGACTGTTGAGAGAGCATTACACTGGAGATGGAAAGTACCTCGTTTATTCTAAAATTTCAGTGTCAATTAACATCTTATATAAATAATACTTGATTAGTTGAGTTTCAAACCTCTTTTCTTGGATCATCACAGTTTTAATTAACATCATAGTCGCCAACATATGTTGGTCGATTGAATTCACTTATAAGAGGAAGATTATTTATTTTTTTTTTTTAATCATTTCACCCCAGGGAAGGTGACAATGCAACTAGGACATAGGCGATAACAGGGAATGAAAGAGAACGTGAAAGTCTTTTCTAAAAGCAGAATTAGAAAATCTATATTTTGTGCAAAGAAAAGTATAAATTAATCTCCCCTAGCTATGGGTTAAATAGTGGGATAGACTGGGCTTTTTTCGCATTAGTTGGCAACCAGTCTAAGAGAAAGACAACTCTGAATACAATGTCTGAGGTGTGTTGCTTTGGAGACATTGTGTCACACACTGTACATCAGTTCTCTGTGGTTGGTTCCACACAAGCCTTGCATTCAGTGTTATAATCAAATTATATGTGCAGGTAGTTTGGTTGTTCAGTTCTAAGAAAAGAGATGCTGGACCTTCATACATAGATGATGGGAGAGTCAATTATATATCACACCTGACACACGTCAGATATTTATTTGTGGTGGACAATAAGGATAGAAAGAAAATTAAAAAAAAAATAAGATTAATGAATTTGCAATTTCTATCACCAAATTCATGAAACAATGCTTCAATCAATTACTCCCATAGGGAAATAGCCAAGTGGATTAAAGTGTTTGTCCATAAATTTGATGGGATACTAATTCTGAGTTCAATCCCTTGGCCTGGTAGTAGAAACAGGGCAAGTGATAGCTGAGCTATATATATATATATATATATTAACTGAGTTAAAAATATGGTTTCATTGCTACACAGGAATTACCATGTTTCAAAAACAGAAAAAAACTTCAAATTCAATTATATTAAATTAAAAGCATTAGTTCTGTTTCATCTTCAAGCAAATTTTGGAATAACTTATTTTTAAATTTACTGCATTTTAAAAGCACATACATTCATAATTTTTGTTTCCAAGGAAATATGGTAATTTCTGTGTAGCAATGAAACCATATTTTTAAATCAGCTAATTTATAATATTTATGCTCTGTAAATTTATATTGAGCACCGTTTTGTAAAAATAAAAATATCAACAAGAACACCAGATTACATATCTTACTGTTCTTCATTTTTTTTGTTTACTATAAAATATATATATATATTTATTTTGATGTTTTGGGATTTTTTAGCTCCTCAACCTCAGCTTATCTAAAATGAGAAAATATTTTTAGATTATAATAATTGTCTTTGTTGCAAAATAATTTACTGATATGCTACAACAGAAAGTCAATTATATATTACACCTGACACACTGGATATTTATTGGTGGTAAAAAGAATAAGATTAATGAGGAGAAGTGAAGAATAAAACAATAAAGGAACAGGATTCAGAAGGACAGAAAATGGTTAATCAGGTTTCATGGGCATTTGACTTGTTAAACAAATGCGAGTATAATTATTGCATTCCATATTTCATTCTATGATGAAGCTTTAATAAAAGAGAAACAGGTTAGATAAACATTTGTTCCTTATTTTATCCTGTTAGATTTCAAGCCATATTTGATATGTATTTGATTGCAACTCACAATGTACCTGGAAATGATAAGTTTCTTTCCCTTGTGGATAATCTCAAAGATTTAAAAGTCAAAAATAGCCAAGAGCAATGTAAACAGAAATGTCACCCCACCAACAGTTAAAGTTCATCTTAAGAAATAATGCCTTTTTTTTTATGAGGAGGGATTTCATATTTCACGTGCATTATGATCTGTTTGTATAATGTCATCTTGTCAGTTAAACAAGGTTTAAAAGATTAGCTCCTGTTTGCCCAAGTAGTTCATTCAAATGACATGTCAAAATAAACAAAGATCCTGGGAAGTTTGATACTGGCTAACATAAACAAATTGGCCATGAAAAACAAACTTTATGAATTTCAACAGCTGACCTTGATGAACATGAATTATGATAAGGATAGTCATATTTGGAAGTTTATTTTTTGTCAAGTTATTTTGAAGTAAGGGGAGAGGGAGTGGGTTAGGGCAAAAATTGGGTCAGCTGTCGGTCAATTAAACCCCACTCTCTACAGCTGGAATGAAGAAAAATATTAAACCTGTTTTTGCTTTTCCAAATTTTAAAAAAAGAACATAATTCATAACAAAGCCACGTATTCTTCTATGTGCCATGTCCCTTCAGGACATAAACAATGATGGCTCTCCACAATTTCCTGTCCTTTGTAGTGCTTAGTAATTTTTTTTGCGCTATCTCTCCTAGACCCATTTTGCCATCCATTTACTAAAATGCAAGGGTTTACAGGGTGTGGGAGAATTAGGAATTAAGGAGCAGGGATACAAAAGAGCAATCAGGAGGACAGTAGATAGCGATTGACATTGTATTTAAATTTTTGCAGATTAAAGTTTGCTGGAAAGCATGGAGTCAGAAGGGAGTTCCACAAGCATTCCACTGTTAGCATAGAACTTATGGCTAGATGTATCCAGCTCAACTGTAAATTGTTGAGATCTTGATGCCAGTTTAGTACTGTGCTTAAATTCATAGACTCTAGGTACCATAGTGAAGATCTCATCTAAACAATTGTCATGAAAGTATTTATAGAAAAGGCACAGAGAGGCAACCTTAGGGTGGTGGGTAAGTGACAAGTTGAACCACCAGATAAGGACCAATAATATTAATGGTTCTTCTTTGGATATTGTTATGGGAACTTACCTATAATGATAATGGACTCTTCCTGACACCATAAATACTGCGCCTCTCAAGAGGTATAATGAATGAATGGTGTAACGAGACAATATTAGTTCACTTTAAACCAGACAGACAGTCATTACTAACAACTTCAACTTGTACTATATTTCTGTTGTAATATATCTTTGTTATTCTACTCTTGTGTTCGTGTTGTTCTTCCTTGGTTCTAATCTTTGACCATAACTGTGGTGCGAGGATATTGGACCATAACAGATATTATCAAGGAGGTCAAGGTAAACAGCAGGAGCACCAGACCATATGTGACAGTAATAATCTAAGCATAGATAAATGGTAGACTTATAGATATGCAAGATAGATTCAGGAGAGAAAAATTGTCTTGCACAACATAATGAACCAACCTTCTTTAGCAGCTAACCTAGCAATGGATTCAATATAGTCTTTCCATTTCATGTCAGCTGAGAGCGTTAGCTCTAGAAGATGCAATGAGTCACTTTCCTGGAGGTTAGCATCAGCCATGCTGATTGAAGGAAGAGAGCCGTCTCTCACAGATGTTTAATACAGAGCAGTTTAATTTTAGAAGTGTTAAAATTGGCAAGCTATCTTTTACCCCAGTTAACAATATACTTAAGGTTTTTATGGACATTGGTTGCCAGTTTGACCTTTTGGGACTAATTAATCTGACTATCAAGGCAGTTAGAACAAAAGGAACTATATAGGAATTTATATCTTTGGTTTTTCTAAATATAACTTTAATCCTCTAAAGGAGGTAAAATTTTGATTGGTTTAGTTTGGTTTGGTTTGTTTTATGGCATATCAGCTTCAATGGGTTATTTAATGCTGGCAAAATTTTTATTGCTGGTAATATTTTTCTTTTTCAAAAATGTATTTCTGGCAATTAAGAAGTGGTTCCATGCTCCTCAAAACTGCCTGATCAAAGTGCTTGCTGTCGGATGTAGCTTATCATCTTACACAGGATGTGGATGTAGTTTATCGTTATATTCAGGATGGCTAAAATTTTGATTTAATATAATTACATGCTCTTAAATGTAAAGGTAAATTTTCTGTGTACTAATCAAGTCTTTCTTTAGTGTTTTGGACATTTTCATTCCTTCCCATCCTCATTACAGAAGGTCAGGGACAATGGACATTAATTATGGTTTTGAGTTCAGAGTTGTCCTCATAGACAGGGTGCCAACCAAGGCTAGAGATCAAAGTTTGTCCTGCTATTTAACTCACAGCTGGAGTAAGGAGAGGTGGATTTATGCCTTTCCCAAGGACATTTGTACAAAAGGGAATGCAATCTATGTAACTGGAACTCAGCTCTCCAATTTGGAATTCCAGGCTGCCATTACATCACCTGCATGCCCATTTTGACATATTTTGGTATAAATCCATTTCCAATAACATTTGCTGAACCGTGGTGCATTATCAGTCCTATATGGCAGTGAATATCAAACAATTTCCTCAAAGACAAAGAAGAGAACTTAGTGAACAGAGATGTAGTTCTACAGAAGGATACTGAGAATACCATGGATAGAAGATGTGAGCAACAAAGAAGCTTTAAGGAAAATGGGAACAAAAAGATTTCTTGTGCTTAGAATCAGAAAGAGATGAAATTTTGGTGGTGACATAAGAAAAGATGACTTGTAACCTACCTAACAACCATGTCTAAATGAGGGTTACAATAGAAGTTGGGTGGAATAAATAATGCTTAGAGCTACAATGGACAGGAAGTTGTGGAGAGCCATTATAACCCATGTCCTGAAGGGATCTGTCCCATAAGATATTGCATATGAAGTTATGGTATTCAGAAACAAATTCCTCAAATTTAGATATTTATGAACATTGGAAAGGTAAGAATCTGTAATAAATTTCTGTCTGAATTCCCAAGATGAGAGTTTATCATTATTTACCTTTGGACTAATATTATTATCTTTGTTGCTATTATCACAACTTTTAAGTCATTGTGCTCTCTGAATTTCGTCAGATGTATTTTCATCTCAGCTATTGTCTTATAGGCATTGACATGTGAGACAATTGCTGAGAAGTAAAAAAAAAATTGTTTTTCTCAATTTGGTGACATACCGTTTGTGAGTTTGATCTCTGGTCCAAATAGTACAGACTAATATTCAGTGGAAACAGGACAAGGAATATAACTGATCAAAACTAAAAAAAATGATTGTCATCCCAAGATACGGACAATGGAATTAGAAATAATCTGTCTCCATAGATTAAATAAAGAGTTCAGCTCAAAATTCCCTGATAGTGAATTGGATTGATAGGCACATAAATAAGTTTGCGAGAGTACAATGGCTGAAATGTAATAACAACAATGAAGATAGTAATCCAAGTATATATAACTATATAATACTAGCAGCATGGCCCGGCGTTGCCCGTGCTTGATTCAAAAATCGTACAACTCATACAGCAATCACTATGACTTGACTTAAAATATTTTTGCCCTTCCTTGCTTTTTTTAAAGGAGTTCCCTTTGCCGTGCTGATGTTGCTACATACCTTACTTCTTGCCTATCTCACACTGCAAATTTTTTCTAAGCTCTATACTAAACATTAAATCTGCGATCAGCTTTAAAAAAAGACTCATAACTGGAAAAACCGAATGAAAAAAAGAATGTTAACAATAAATACTTTTTCACACCCAACCCAGTTCTGCGGAATCAGAATCAACGTTGAGTTTAAGTAAGCAAATGAGCCAATTGGAGTAAAGTGCCATGCAGATTTAAATTTTTCCCACTTGTGACGAATGCAGCCATCGATTTTCTTGCATGCTAGTTAACATTTGTGTCAGCCAGCTGTTGGCTCTGATGCTGGCCAATAGAATCTTCCTGCCTATTCGTAGCAGCCAGCTATTGGCTCTCACTCTGTCCAGTACAAAATGGCTTCAAACTACATGGAAACTGCTGTAGAAGCATGAAAAGATCGATTATTTCCACTATCGATGGGAGTTGGGAAATGCAAAGTCAGTCTTGGCCTTCCCACTAACTTGGAGCATGTGCATGTAAATTTTGGTGCAAATCCATTGAAAATTGTGGCTGTGCATTTGTAACACACACACACACACACACACACACACACATCCTGCCTTTTATAGATAGAGATACTTATATATTATATTTATATAACTGAATTATATATTGTATTTATACCTACAAATGATAATGGGTATGTCCCCATTCACATAAATACAGTAGCAAATACTGTATGTTGCTCTGCAGTTTGAGATTCATAGTGGAATTCACTTGACTCACTTCTAGCAGCTGACTACTACTTCTATATGCTACTGGTGAATCTTATATGTGTTGTTTTTGTTCTAAGTATTATCATTCCATACCAACCTTCGTCTAATTATTCTATTCAGTAACCTTCCCTAGGTCACAACAATATTAAAATTGAATATAGCCAGGAAGAAAAAGTAAAAAGTTGTCCACTTTAGGTTCAAATAATATGCAATCTCCTCAGAGAGTACAATGGGTGAAGGAAGCTGTTTCATCTAGAGTTGAATGTAATGTCTGACTCAGACAAGAAAGCGAATGAATCCCTCCAATTGGAAAAAAAAAAAGTTTCTTTCATATGCATCCTTTTTCGGTTTAATCTTTACAGAAAAAAAAAGTAACTTCAGTAATTTCTAACTAACACTGATAGTAAGAACTTATTACTAAATGGATTATACCCCAAACCCTAAAAGGGCTGAGGTGGCTGAAATATAAAATCTATCAGAATGATTATTATTCCAAACAAATGATATAATGATGGTAAAGAGCCATATCAGAATTTTAGATAATTTCTTATTAATTTAAACAACATATATAAAATACATATTTTTGTGTATGTGTAACCTTTTTCCGAGAGCACATTGACAAGTAATACTAATGGTAAAATTAACCATTTCTGTAACATTCAACATTTATTGACTGAACTGTTATGGTTATTGTCAGCTGAAATTTATAAAATAATTTTCTTAAAATAGTTTCTCAAGAAATTAGACTTCTCAAAACTAATGTCCGCCCAATACAAGACCCAAGAGCCACTCAAGGTAGAGAGTTACTCTGTGGTGTTGTATGAGTATAAGAAAAAGCAAGAAGTGAAGTTCATTGGTCTCTGCAGGAAAGATAATGGTTGAACCTAGACTTGAAGTCAGGGGTTAAGATTGTGGTGATCAGGAAAACTTCCTGTAACAGAAAATTGTGTCAACCCAATAAGAGACTTAACTCCTGGTGCTTACAGCAACAAACTCTATGTCCTCTTCTACAATAGACTGCTGAGAAAAGACTTTCTACTTAGAGTAGGGCATGCTGACTATTTGCATATGAACGATACTGGGCAGGGATTAGCCAATAGTCAGTATGGGTCTGGGAGAGCTATATGACACCAGTTTTTTCTCAGTCCAGAGAGTGCCCCCAATGTTCAAAAACCAGACAAGATGAACACATTTCCTACTGAGAAGCTTCCACAAAGCAGCAGTCCTTGGGAAGGAGTTGTCTGAGTGAAACTAGCTTATTAATGGGATATAAAGGGAATGAGGAGGATTCATCCTTGTGTATGTGGTGTGGTGGGTTCCAGCTGCAAATGTCAGGAATGGTGTCCCTTGTCAGGATAGTTGTTATGGAAATAACGATGGAGATCAGAGAAAATGATAGAGAATACTGAATTGATTGCTCCATGTGACAGCCATATTAAATTCTATGTCTGATGATGCTGTTTAAGAACATGTCACATTTTCATGTTAATATTTTGGTTTTGTAATTGGACAAAAGTACCCTAAGTGAAACCCATCTTGTGTTCAACTTCTTTATTTTTTATGCTAAATTTGTTACAATTGATACAACACTAATCCAAGGCAAAAACTATTGATCAACATGCAAGTAATTTAATCATTCTTTTTCATCCCTATTTTTTTTAATCATTTCACCTCCAAGCAAGGTAGAACCACTAAGATGCAAGCAGGTACTGTGAGTGAAAGAAACTGAAAACATTATTGAGGATAAAGGACAATAAAAGAACAGGGTTCATGGAGACAAAGATGACAATATTGCATTTAAATTTTTGAAGATCATAGTTGATAATAAAGCAAGAAGTTGGAAGAGAATTCCACAAAAAAGAAGAGTAAGTGAAGAAACTATCAACATAGAACTTAGTTACATCTCATGATTCCACAAGTAAAATGATGAGATTAAGCTGTCAGTCTAGTACTACGCTTAAATTCATCAAGTTGAGGTACTGAAGTGGAAACCTCATCAGAACAATTACCATGAAAATATTCATAGAAAAGTCAATGAGAAGCTCGTTATACTGGTGGGGAAAGTGACTGATGCTCAGATGCCAGGTCAGGATTGATAACATTGCAGATTCTTTGGGATTTTGTCAAGAATTTTTTAGCTATATAGGAGAAGAATCAGATCAGATGTGTTAGCAATATTTATTGTATGGATGTATGGCAGTGTGTTGCTCTCCAGATGTCTAGCATCAGCCATGCTCATAGCAGACAGAAAATTTTCTCAGATTTGTTATAAATGTTTGTCATTGTTTTATTCAAACACATTTTTTTATTTACATTATTTGGACTGTTATCCTCATCTTCATTGCCATATTTACAATGATTCTGACCTTCAGGTGATTGAAATTTTAAACCAAACCAAACCAAAGGGTGGTATATTTTTCTAGTTCCACGTGCTATGCCTCTTACAGATGTCTCAGTTATTTCCCTTTAACTGAACTCTCCAAGATTTGGTTCACCACTGCTGTAGCCTGAACTCACAACTCTTTAGGTCTAGTGACTGGATCTAACCAATGTCTTTATCCACTGGGCCATGTGTGTGAATTTTTGGGACTTATAAACCTTGTAAAAGAAAACCTTTTGTTTATTTGGCTGGTGTTATACAAGGCCAAAGGTTCTAATTTACATGCTGAACATCTCAGATTTATTACCTTAAAATAATCTGTTTAGGCAACAATAAACAGACTTCACTTGTAACCTCATTGCTGTTGTTGTTACTGTTGGAGTTGTTGCAGTGTTAATCGGTCTTCCTTTGGTGACATCAAAGACTGAATTCAGCATCCTCTATATGTGGAAACATGGACTTCCAGTAAAATACTGTATTATCTTTTTTGATGGCACTCTTCAAATTTTGGGTTTTTTTTTGGTTTCAAAAGCTAACAATGCCTTACATGCGCATCTGATGCTACATTGAAGTATTGGAAGTTAAGATGCTGAGATCATTTGTTTGGGTCTCTTGCACTACTTGAGGAGGATGTTAAGTTGGCCTCTTCACAGCTTCAAAGTAAAGTTAAGAAAAAATTTAAGATTTTTTGGTTTGTTTTGTTTTACAACATATCAACCATAATGGGTTATTTAATGCCGAAAAAATTTCCTTTTTTTTTTCCAAAATGTTTAGCTGGTAATATTTTATTTAAAAAATGTAGTTTGGTTTGTTTTCTTTTGTGGCATATTAACCTCAATGGGTTATTTAATGCTGACAAGATTTTTATTTCTGGTAATATTTTCTTTTTTCAAATATTTATTGCTGATACTAATTTTTTTTTTAAGTATTTCTTGTATTAAAATCTATTTTTCACACCATCATAGTGTTTTGAGTCAGGTTGTGGGGTCAACTATTGGACGCAGTTTATCGTCTTACCCAGGATGTGGATGCAAGTTTGGGTATTAACTATTTGCCCATAGCTGGGACCCTAACAGGTGCTACCACCCTGAGTCAGGATGGACCTGGAAACACCAGCAATTAAGAGGTGGTTCCATGCTCCTTAAAACCTACTGATCAGAGGCCTTGCTGTTGGATGTAGTTTATCGTCTTACCCAGGACGTGGATGTAGTTTATCATCATACCCAGGATGAGAAAAAATGCTAGAGAAGATTAGGGAAAATAAAGGGATGAGCAAACCATCAATGCCACCATTTTCCCCACTATTTGATTAAAGTCTGGTAGGAAGGAAACGTTTGAGAGGAAGATGAAAAATTAGACATTACTCTACAAGAATAATAACTTCAGTACTTTGAAACAAAATATACCTAAGAAATAAGAATAAAGTTTGAATGGAAATGTTATTCCACTTGTGTTGATGGATACACTTCTTATCAGTTTCCTGTAGATACCAAAATTGCAGTTTTAAGTACAATAATAGCAATATATGACAAAGTCTTTAGTATGAGGAGCTACTAGAAGTTCTTGGCCCAAACCACTTTTCCAAAATCAATTTTCTGCTGTTTCTTCATTAAAAAACTAATCTTGGGAAGTGGGTCATGCTGAGAATTTTGCAGCTCTTTCTATGGATAATTATTCTCATCTATTACATTTGAGACAGATTCAGTTCTTAAGGTTGTGGTGGGGGGGGCTAATAAATTTTAGAGTTTTACATTTAAAATACATGTGTGTGTGTGTGTGTGTGTGTGTAGAGGCACATGCCTATGTAAAGAGAGAAACAGTGTGGACTAATTACAATAGTGAGTAGCAACAGCCTATTTCATGTTTGAACACAATCTTCAAGCCATATTTGTTTGAAGAATGAATTCAAGGCTGAAACAGACTGTCGCCACTCAGTATTGAACTGTATTAACATGCTTTTATCTACATACACTATTCTGGATATTGAGTAATTTTACCCTTTACCTTAAAACTATATTGGATTTTATATATATATATATATATATCTCATATAGTAATTTGTTGAGCCTAGAATAATCCTCAACAGAATGCAGAAAGCACTGGATCGCCATTTCGTCCTATTTGGGACTCATTGGCAGTGCGCATCCACTACCAAGAATCAAACCTGGACTGTTTCAATACAACGCAAACATTATATCAACTGCACCATGGGCCTCGGGGATGAAGACGACACAAACTAGACTCGATATAGTGCCACTACTCACTCAGTTCCGCAGTGATACTCATCCAAGTATACGGATAACCTTGGAATAGTGCCCCAAGAGCCACGTCTGCTTTATATATATATATATATATATATATATATATATATATACTGGGGAATGACTGCAAATATTGTTGACCATTATTGTTTCTTGGTCTGATAAAGGCTTGCATATAAAAAATAGAATGGCTCAAAATATTCTGAGTGGAAACTATATTTTTAAAGTCTAGCAACACACATTGCAGATAGCTGAGTTTGAAACCTCAATGACTTGTTTCAAAGTTGAAATAGTTAAATATTCTCTCTCAGTGTCAGTAAAAATGCCAGATGCTGATTTTCAAGGTAGTCCCTTCGTGTTCAGAAGGTCATCCTAAAGTCTATCAGCATTTGAACATACTAAATACTAAAGTAAGATTCAAATCACTTTTCTTAGATGACCGTAATTATCAACCAAACTTAACTATCTGGGATTGTGACATACTTTTTAAAACTGTGGCAGACACAAAGAAAATAGCTTCATCTACTGGACATGATAGTAAAGAAAAGTGAAAAGAAAAATTAACTATGAATTGCAGGAATATTACAAAGAGTAAAAGACCAACTTGTGAGCTATTAATTGAAAACAGAATCAAGTAAGTGTAATTTATCTGGGAAATATTTTAACAGAAAATAGAAAATGTAATGCAAAAACTTTGAAGGCACATTGGAACAGTGAAAAATGTCTCTGAAGTTAAAGTATTAGTCCATGTTAGTCACATGAGATGTTTTGTTATCCCATAATTTTTAAAGTACTTGCAATTTATAGTTGGCAACTTCTTCCTTTTGCTCCCTACCATCAATCATCTGACTCAGTGCGAGTTTGTAGCATGTGTTGTGGTACAGTTGCAGCTCAATTGTTATGGGAGGCAAACATTGCTTTAACTTCTTTGGGGGTCTTCTGTCATCCCACTAGACTAACAAAGTTTCATGATTTATTTTATTTTATATATATTGATGTAATGGAATAACCTGTAACCCCCATGAGTGACTACACCATAGGTAGTAACTACCTATAAGTATCTGCAAGTCAACGGACTACAGAGACTAGCTAGGATCTGTTACTCGGCTTTTAGCTGTTGTCAAACTCTCAGCCTTTGGGCAGAGAGGAACCTGGATGAGGCTATGCCAAAGGGAAGAGTTTCATCCAGGGAGGAAGATACATCCAAACCCATTTATGCAGGGTTTACAGGGAATTTTGCATCTAGTTCTTATTTTTATTTAGTACTTGTTATAGCGGAACACACCTATTCTATTGTTAATAGACTCTCCCACCTATTCTATTGTTAATAGACTCTTCCACCTATACTAAGTAGGAGTAGTAGCAGTTGGTGAGTCCGTCGATGTCAGACGACCGTTAGTCGGATACTAAAAGTATCAGCGACCACCTCTAGATTTCTGTGTCATTACCTATTATATCAAGTTCCTAATGTTTTGTACGTCGAACCTATTTTAGGACCGACTTAGTACAAATACAAGCCTCCACTGTGAAACCACTCTACAACAGTACTGATCAGTTTGCCCATTTCCACTGAGTGCAAGTACACACTGCTTGACTCAGAGACTGAACTCATAACCACTATGTCACCAAATTCACAAACCTCTTACCTACCTGGTCATTGGACAAACCAAAGCTTTTACCTATTAGGCCAGCACAGAAATTCAGACAAAAACTGTCGATATGAATATTTAAAAATCACTTTGGCCAGAAAACTTTCATTGTTTTTGTCATCTCTGAACTGTTATGAATCATTATCTTATTCACTATCAGAATAAAATAATCTAGGACAAAAATTTATTGAATCTTATCTCACAATATATCAAAATGGTCGCTGTGTTTGTCTATGAAAGGCAAATTCAAATGAAGGAACATAATGGATATTTATAGTGAAGATTTTGTTTTCAAAAGTTAGTAATCAGTAGCAGTATTTGCATATGTATTTTAATTTCAAGTAGATAAAAATGTCACATTGGAATAACTGGAAATATAGCTTATGACATTAAAAGCCTTTTTAATGCATTTTTGTCTAAAAGAAACTGCGGTAAGGCGATCAAACTACTTGATCCACCTAACATCTTTACTTGTCTTAATGATAACATTCCAAAACTTGCAGTACAATTACTTTTATTCTAATGTAAAAGTTGCAATTTTTGATTTTGTTATATAAGATTTAATAAACAAAGCAAGAAATAAAAATTAAAAATAAAACCTAATGAAAACTATTTCAACTACTGAAATAGGCATACAAAAATGGTTTATCATGAAACTATATCAATGCAATTTGCAAGTTTATAAGTTTAAAACTAAGTCTTTGTTAGAGAAGAATTATTTTTCCCTCTCCAACCTCTCTCCCATAGGTGGGATTTTTCAAGTCTCCCACGGCTCTATTGCTACTTCCATGGAAAGTGCTTGAACGAGCTACATTCCATAGTTTTGCCAGGTTTAACCTTCATGGCTAGAACTCACCATGCCACTTCCATAATATCAAACCACCAACATTTCCTTCATATTCCATTCAAACAGCTTCTTCCTGTGAACCACTGCTCTGTGGAACAGGCTCACAAGAGTATGTTTTCCCTTAACCTGTTCATGTCTAGAGTTAGCCATTATCTTCACTGTGACACTGGAATCACAGGGGGTTAATCAAACAAAAAGGAAAAGAAAGAAGAGGAAAGAATCTACTAATGGAAGGATAATTGTTGAAATTCACAGTAAGATGGATTAAAAAGTTAAGAAAATTAAAAATGAAATGCTTTAACAAATGTTCAAAACAGTAAGTGAACTCCAAAGTGGTTCCAAAGAGAATTAAACACAAATTTAACTAGATGGAATTCAGTAAGATTGAGCAAAACCTAGACTACCTGTCCTTCCCCACTTTCTGCCGATGAGAAAGAGACCATTAATATATCTTCAAAGATGCCAAATAGAAAAACATATGTTGTTGAATAAAGAAACCCAGGTGGTCACCAAAATAATATTTAAAGATCTGGATAAAAAGCTAGGAAGACCCATCTGGTTTGAATTGACCACCCAGAAGAAAAGTGTCCTTACAAAGATAAAGATTAGCCCAACATGTTTGTTTAATTTAAGACACTCATCAAGGAAAATTTATATCTGACATTAATTCAGATTTCGTTGCATACAAGTGACAAAGAAAAAGTAACTACTATTTTGTAGTGACTGTGGGCAAAAATGTATGGTCTTGTTGATTGAGAAATGCATAAACAGAGGAAAGTTATCTTTTGTTTTTATCACTTAAGAGATTGGGAATATTTTTCTTTCCTTTTCCACCCATGAAAATTCTTGAAATTGGTTGGCAGGGGTCCATCTCTGAACAAGTTTCTGGCTTTTGGAAATCACAGCATGAGACAAGATGAAGAAAGATTAATGACCGAAAATCCTTTTCCACCTATACATTCTGAAAGTTTGGATTCATCACAGGATGGTGTGTCAGCCCTTGGAGTAGGCTGAAGTTAGATACTGAGAAAGAGAGATTGGCACTGTCTATAAGGAGTAATGGTGTGAGAATGGACATGAAGTAAGTTGGAGTTAAAGGACAGCTTGGTTTCTCTGAGCACTCTCAAAAGGGGGCTGGGCAGCCCCAAATTTGGAAAATCACATGAGTAAAAATTTTGATAGTATAGAATTTTAGATGCTAAGTGTGGAAGACAACCAAACCCAGACCCTGGTCAAACCCACTCCTGCCAGACACAGGACTCCACATAAGCTAGAGCTTTGGACAACTTGAAGAAAGTCTACTTCTACTGAAATCCACATCATTTACCAAGACCTTGTACTGGTCAAGAAGACCAGAAATTAGAAATTTAAGTTACTACTAACACAAGCTGCAGACTCCAAAGAGGATCCCAGTGTCATTTGATTATTAGTGGAAAGGGTCAAAACTGCTGTCTGCAACAAATCATATCTAAGCCAAATCAATGTTACATTTTTAACCCAAGTTAATTACTTATTCCAAAGGATCATTTCTGTGTAACTCCCAGCTGTTGATCCGTCTTCACTTCAGTTTGCTTCATCACTGATTTTGTCACTCTCTGAAATAAAAAAAAACACAATGTGGCAGAGGAGTGAATAGTCATGAACAGACCAAACACTAGCTAAGTCAAATGGAACTATGTCTATCATCTTGATACCAGGGACAAATGAGCCATGTGTTAATGAGTGAGGAGTCAGCTAGATGGTAACCATGGTAGTCTGAAGGAATTTGAAGACTGATGAGAGGCATTGGGTTACATTATTGGTTACCGTTGATGAGGATTGACTCGTGAGGTTACATTATTGGTGCCATGACAAGGATTGATTCATGGAGATACACACCTCCTGTCCATATAAACTACCCCTTAACATAACCTTCTATCCCGAGTGGACCCTTGTACAGAGTGAACCTTACTGTAAAAAAAAAAAAAAAAATACAGGAATTCAGAAATAGCTGAAAAATTCAGAGGTTTACAAAGAAACAAGAATTCATCAAATATGAGGCCCCAGAAAAACATGAAGATATATTCTCAGGAAACATAAAAAATTGTTTTTTCAGATAACATTGAAAATCTGAATGATAGACTCAGCGTCTCCATTTTATGGTTGACCTCTTTTTTGATTGGCTAATTGACCACAAATGAATTCTGATTTTAAATTTTGAAATTCATGAGGCATTATTATATAGTACTACTGAACTTGGCTGAGGATCAAATTGGAGGTTAAGCCTAATTCATAAGAAATATTTTAACTTAAGGAAACATTTCCATTTTAATTTGAAGGAATTTAATCACTAATTTATCTATTTAAAAACTTTCTCATTTACACTATTTATATTTTTTTGGTCTGTTGTCCTTTTCTTTATAGGCATATTCACAATGTTTTGGCCATTGTACGCTCTGGCCTATTTCAGATGATATACATTGGAATTTCAAACTAAAACTATTTCATCCATTGGGATAGATTCTGCGAGTTCCATGTTTTTTCTGGATATCTCAGTTATCTCCCTTTAGTAACTTGACAAGTTTTTGTTCACCTCTGCCAGGTATTGAACTCACAACTCTTTGGGTTAAGTCACTGGATTACTTCAACCAATGCTTTTAGTTACTAGTGGGTATAACAATAAAGATGAGGACAACAGTCCAAATAATGTAAATAGTTACAATACCTCAACTCAGAAATATAGACAGATTTCTTATTTTAATAAAATGGTTTTATTTATCTTAGAAATTTATTATTATTTTCCATTAAAAAAAACAAAAAAACAAAACAAAATTAATGCTCTTGGGAAAGGTGTGAATGGATCCAGATCTTCCTACAACTATGGGTTAAAAATCAGAGTAGTTTGGACACTCCAGCCTTGGTTGGCAGTTAGTCTAAGAAAAGGAAAACTCAAAATCAATATGAAACCTGTCTTTGCCAAAAAATGCATGCTAGTCATAGATAACGAGGAAACGGAATCTGTGGAAATCTATGATCATCCCGAAGGGATACGACATTGTAATAAGAATAAAAAAGATAAGAAAAAGATCAAAGGCACTACATGAGTGAATTAGCCCTAGAGTTATGCTTGCTATCCATTTGCATTAAAGCAGTCACCATGGTATGTAATGTAATCGTATTCATGTATTTGTGCTGAAAGACATACTTATATATGCATTAATTTATAGGCATAGAACTTAATCTTTTATTTGTATGTTTGTACTCCCCTCAATAAAAAAAAGTATATGTTAATGCTTTTGTGTATTTTATAAATATATTAGTTCACTTTGCAAAACTGCATCTTTTTATCTCAAATAAAGCTACAAAAATTCATAAAAAGATGTATTTTATTAGACGACAACCCAACAAGATGAAAGAATAAATCCTTAAAATAGAATAAATTGGAAATTTATTAATACTTCTTTAAGATTGCTGAAGGCATTTACAGGATCAAATGTAAATATATTTAAAAAATATACATTTTATTTACATATGATTTGTTTCATTTCATTGTAGTGTTTTTTAATAAATTTAATTCTTTTTCTTTGTGCAGCACAAATTGCATTTAACTGTTTAGATTATGAATTTATCACTTATGGTAAAATAAAATCCAATTTTATTATTTCAGTAGCTTAACTGCTTAGTTGGTAATAATAAAGTAAATAGTCAAGGTGATAATGAAGATGACTGTGAAAATCATCACCGAGACTGGAATGGTATGCATATCTATCATGGTTGTAACCATACCACCAAAAATGTTTTTCAACAAAATATGAAACAAAAGCAAAAATACAATAGGTTCAGATTTCCTGAAATAGTGTTGTAGTGATAATGGACGATAATGAGTATGTTCCCATTCACATAAATACAGTAGTAAATGCTGTATGTTGGTCTGCAGTTAGAGATTTGTCTCCAGCTGTGCTGGTCGAACTCTCTGCCTCTGTGCAGTGAATATCCCCAGATGAGGCTTTGTTAAAGGGCAGAGTCTCATCTCAGAAAACAGCTACCCGACTGTTTTATACAAGGTCTACAGGGAATTTTTGGCTGAGCCTCTGAGCTCGGATACCCCACATTAAATTTGGCCTTTAAACATGGGGTGGTTGATAGATGTCCTACAGTTGGAGATTCATTGAGGAATTCAGTTGACTATTTCTTCTAGATGCCACTGGTGAATCTCATAAGAGTTGTTCTTGTCCTAATTATTATCATTCATTACCAAACTTCATGTGATTATTCTATTCCATAACCTTCCCTCGGTCACAACAAATATTGAGTCCATAAAATAAAATTTGTATATCTCTCAAAGTCTACCATTCATCCATGCTGACAATATTGCTGCCACATATGGTCTGGTGCTCCTGCTCTTTACCCTGAATTCCTTGATAAAATCCAAAGAAGAATCCGCAATATTATTGGTCCTGATCTGGTGGATCAGTTTCAGTCATTTGTGTCTTTTCTATAAATACTTTCATGGTAAACACAGTACGAGACTGGCATCTTGATCTCATCAATTTACAGTTGAGCTGGATAGACATAGCCGTAAATTCTATGTTAATAGTTTCTTTTCTCACACTTCTCACTTTTGGAACTCCCACCAGCTCTATGCTTTCTAGTCAACTTTAATTTGCAAAATTTAAAATGCAATGTCAATCACTATCTACTGTCTCCTGATTACTCTTTCTTCTTCCTGCTCATTATTAATGTTTCTGTTCCTAATTTTTCCACACCCTGTAACCCCCTTGTGTCTTAGTGGCTTTACTGTCTTACATAGGGTGATACTAATTAAAAAAAAAATAATTAAAGTTTGATTTTAGAAAATATTATCCTTTGCTAACAAAACTATCCAAGCCCTAATGCCAACCAGATACAAAGAAAAGTCTTAATTGATGATCGGTTGGAGATATGTACTTCTGTTAAGATCTGTGATCCGATATGAAATCAAAGGAAAAGAATTTTTGACAAACTTGCACCTTCGTTCCCTCAAAGAAACAGAGCGTCAAAAGGACAGTTTTCTTTTTCATTGATACCATTATCATTTTAACTACCTTCACACCTTGGCAATGTCTATTGCTTTAAAAACCAATGATTAGTGTTATGGGATCTTACCCATAATAATAATAATAATGGACTATTCCATACTTAATAAATATTGCACCTCAGGAGTAGGCAAGGAGTCAGTAGTTCAAGTTGAGTCAATAGTCGAGACAGATGCAGTCTGAAACAGAGTCGCATTCAGACAATTACTGCAAGACATTGGAATAGTGATACTGGTCGAGACTACATTGTTTTCTCGACTAAACCTGATTGTGCATACTAACACTTCTACTTCTCTGTATATATTCCTGTTTGTAATATATCTGTGTTATTCCATACCTGTGTTTGAGTTCTTCTTTATTGGTTCTACCTTGGACTATCACCGTGGTTCAAAGAACCAGACCATAACACAGATGAATTGTAATAAACCTAAACATATGAAAGTGAATTTATACTTTTTTTTTCTTGAGAATTTGCAACAAAAATATTAAACACTATTTATTTATTAGTTTGTTTATTTACATTACTATACTGTTTATTGAAATGGTTGGCAAAACATCAGTTAATTGCCAATTGATTCAAACTTTATAAAATGGTAAATAATGATTTCCTTATAGTTGGTTCACATATTTTAATAATTTAGTAAATGTTTATAAATTTATGAATAAAAAATTGTTTTTTATATTTATTTATAAATTAGAAAATGATAAATACTACATTGTATTAGTTTTAATTGTATTAGGTTTTAGAATGTTGCAAATATAAAATCATTTTTGTAAATAAACACTCTAATAGTGTTTAATATTTTTGTTTTATTTCTACATGTTTAATTAAAACATGTATCAATTCACTTTCACCATATGTTTAGGTTTATTACTCTTCTAATCATCACTTTTGAAATCAAACATTGGTGAGGAATGAAGATAATTGAAATAATAATGGTGTCAAAGAGAAAACCATCTTTTTGACACTCTCCATTTATTTGGACATATAGGTTTAAATATGCTGAGTTTTATTTATTTTATTAAAATGTTAGTCAACTGCTTCTATGATAAATATCCAATAGACAAAATACAAAAACAGCTACCTGAAAAATGCCAGAAATTGCAATAGCCAAAATTCTGTCAGGATGACCATAATGAACTGATTAGCAAAGCATAGAATATATAAATTATTATTCTGTTACTTAAATTGTTTTAACTAAAAAGAAAAAAAAAGAATAAGTCTTTGGTGAGATCTGGTTTAATAAGTCATAAAATTTTAAAAAAATCTGCCAAAAATGGTTGTTCTTGTCTGGATGACTAAAGTTAAACAGTAGTGAGCCTGATGAATATTTGATGGGTGATGAATCAGGAACACCCAACATTATATACAGCTTGTGGCTTTCTGTCAAACTAATGCATATTAAATTGACACAAATGTTTATAAAGCTATTGTGTTGATCCAACTCATATATGATCAGGATTCATTAGTTGCTTATCATCAGCTGTGATGCCTACTTGAATGTTTCCATCAGTGCTTTATTCATCCAGACCATTCTGCCCTGCAGCAGCTGCCTTATTAGAAGTTCTTAAGAAGACATATGTCACTAGCATTAAAACTATACTCCACATGGTACTTGTATATGAAGCATATGTCATGTAACAAGGATAGAAAACTGTTGTTTATGAAAGGATTTTCATGAACTGTATGGGTGTGTGGCATTAGTGTTCTAGCCATGAGATCTGAGTTTGAATCTCACCATAGTTGATTTGTGAAGGTGGTGATTTCTTGAAAATATCAGCTTGGGTAGACAATTCAGTGCATGGCACCATTGCAACGTGACTGAAAATCATATCAATGTTTGACCCAAACTTGGTGGAAAAATGCCTGTAAAGGAACATTTTTTTTCATGCTTTAATGCACATATGACCATGACATTATAACTTAGAGGAAAAAAATTCCATAATGGATAATGTTTTCATGTTCTAATGAATGCTCAGCACATTGTCAAACATTTTGCATTTAAAAGCATAATGAAAAATTACAGTAATGGAAAACAATGCACATCTTTGTATAAATATTTATATTAATCAACATATAGTTTTGTACCACTTGCACCCCTGAAGATGATCTTGGAAAACAACTATAGCACATTTCTCTCATCCTGTAACATCAAAACATGGAAGCTTATTTGTGAGTATGAACAGATTTTATTAAAAATTAGCAGATATAATGTTTGATATTTATTCAATCAGACATTCCTAAAAGAGAAATAGCTGCCCAAATACACAAATTTTAATATATAAGTTAAAAAAATCCATTGGTATGTAATCCAAATGGATCCTAGTAATATGAAATTATTAAAACTGATCCTCAAATAAGAGCTTGGTGTATTTTATTTAATTTATACAGAGCAATATAATTAATAATTAAACAAATCATTTTACCTCATATGAGGAATAGGCTATTTCAGCAGACAATGAAAGTGGTTGTCTGTCTTTTCAACCCCGATGTGGAATGAAGTTCATGTCTGTAGATTAGAGGAAAGGGAGCAGCAGTTAACTGTGAGGAATTGAAATAGGAAGCCGAAGAATCAACTTTAACCTTAACTTGCCGAAAACACCTAATACGGAGTTTACGCTTTTCACGGTTTCAGTCGGACACTAGGCACAAGACAGGGGTCAAGGAGGGTGGTAGGTATCTCTCTTAAAGAGAAGAAGTTTTATAAAAAACAGAATATTAACCTTATGATGACAAATTTGGGGTATTAGAAGAAAACAAATTTCTAATGTAAATTTAAAATTAAAGAAGAAATTAAAAACAAACCCCCAAAATAAATTTAAAATTTATATATAAAGGCACATAAGGGATTAATGGAAAGACAGTTAGGCAGATATTCTAAGTAGATGAACATTTACAAATTATAATTAATATCATATAAAAGATTTTAGAGGGGGAGTAATTCCTCTATGGGAATTGCAATTAGTTTTTGGTTTATTATGTCAACATTTGAAGAGTTAGAGGAGATGGGAGTGATTTTGGATGGTTAATTAAGGCAAAACTATCTTATGGAAATTTGAATTTGTTTTTATGTCAACATTTAAACACTAATTCATTCCTCTGATTCAATAGTTTGCTTTCATTATTGTATTTTATTATTTTAATTTTTTCTTCTAAGCATAAATCGCACCTATCTCTAAAAATAGTCAAAACTATAGCTCAGAGAATCAGTGAGGCACTAGACAACAAATACATCTTAAGGACAATCACATTAGACATTTCAAAGTTCTTTGACAAGATGTGGCATAAAGTACTATTGCACAAGTTCTCTAGCTATGGAATCCCTGGAAGAGTTTTCTCATTTATAAAGTCCTTCCTAACAGGCAGGTTCCCTAAAGGTAGTTGTTAATGTCGAATTCTCTGAGGCCCTAACAATCAATGCAGGTTACCCCCAGGCTTTGCATTCTTAGTCCAACCCTCTTTCTACTTGACATAACTGATTTTCCTAAGAGTATACTCTGATCATTTGTGAATCTCTATGCTGATGATACAATGTTATATGGGTGTACCTATAAAACACTAGATGACCAGAGATTGGGAGCTGATCTCACCTCTGAACTAGGTCTAACATCTCAGTGGGGAAAAAACAGGTTGGTCACATTCAATGCCTTGAAAATGAAACTAGTGACATTCCATTAACACTGAGCAGACACTGAGATTTCCCCTATTGTGATGAACAAGTGCAAACATATATTCTATCACAAAATATGCATGGAAAAATGTTCAGCTTACTGTTGCTCTCCAGTAAATCCTTCACTTCTCCTACTATCCTTTACTTCTACAAGAGCCAGATCAGGCTGAAAATGGAGTATCTGGATACCATAATGGGTGGAAGCTGCCCAGTCGTCACTTCCCAGTTTTGATAGAATCCAAAAGCAGCTATGCATTCTTTTGGGTGATGAATTATTTACCACCTTACACCACTTTTCCCCAAAGATGAAATGTCACTAGTCTCTCGCAGCTCTATCACTATTTCTCTGGAAAATGTTCAAACTATATTCTTTATTTCCACCAGTTTTAAGCTTCATGGCTAACACCTGGCAAGCCACACACATTGTAGTGAACCACCGTCATTCTATTAATATAAGATGTAAGTTTAACTTGAGCAGTTTATTCCTACATACTGCTAATTTGCAGAACTGGATCCCAAGAGGATGCTTTCCCTGATTGCTGTCATCATAACCTGTTCAAGTCTAGAGTCAACCATTACCTTCCCCACACATGTGCATAATCTGTGCTTCTTACTCTCTAACACCCTACCTTGAGTGGCTATTGGAACTTATACGGGGTGAACATTGTAAAAAAAAAAAAAAAAAAAAAAAAATTCTTATTCTTATAAATGGATCAACCCAAAAATAGAAAAAAAAATGAACACAAGCTTTAGCAGACAATCTAAATACGTATAAATCATTCCTATAATAAAGAGAAATATTTTGAATTCGGATTGGGAAAACGAAAATGGAGAGTTATGGATTGGCAAACATAAATAGTTAAACAAATTTGGTATTTACAGAAAGAGAGTTTACTGGTATTATATTGTCATATTTGTACTGCTGTGTTCATCTCTGGTTTTTAATTTTTTTCTATTTGCAGGCAGTTCAGATTGCTTTAAAACTGGATTCTTTATGGGAGCCTTGCAATGTCATGAGATTAATATTATACGTGGAGCTCTGCCTACTATAAAATATATCTCCCATACATATACTTATTGCCAAAGAGAAGAACATTTATTGTACATTTTATTTAATTTCTGAGGAAAAAGAAAGAAAAAAAGATGTAAGACAGGTTCTTGTTTTCTGTATATCCCAATGATCCTTAAGAATTGGCTAGAAGTGGGTGGGTCGGGGGAAAATGGTATATTTTTCATTTTCAAGTCAGCTTCATAGAAAATTTATGCATTTTCAGAATGATGAGTCATAAAAATATAAGAAGTTGAATTATATATATTTTTTTTTTTAGAGAATGGTTGATATTTTTCTTTATGTGCCATATTCCTTCAGGATATAAACGGTCATGGCTCTCTACAACTTCCTATCCTTTGTAGCTCTTAACATTTTTTCTCTTTTTACTATCCCTCCCACTCCCTGTCTTATCATGTATTTAATAGTTCTATGTGCCATGTCCATTCAAGAAGTTGACAATCATGGCTTTCCACAATTTTCTGTACTTTGCAGCTCTTAGTAAATTCTGTCTTTTTGAAATTGTTTTGATAGAAACATTTTATAAATTTTGACTGATGATATCACTGGCTGTTTAGTCAATGAATTCTGAATGTTTCCTTATAAGGAAACAGCTAATATTATCATTACTAGTAGGGATGAAAAAAAACACTTTGATCACAGCCCGATGACCAGAGAGTAAAGAAAACCATCTTGAGTAACAGTGATTGCTCAGTTAATGAATGCCAAGTGATTTTTTACAATGGCAAAGGCTAGAAGACTTCCCTTTATAAAACAATACGTTCATAGAGAAATTCTTTTCTGCATTCAAAATTTCTTCTTCATTTTCCAGATTTATCAGAGAAACTGACATGCCTTTCAGGTTGGAAATGGGAGACCAAAATGAAAGTAACTGTTTCTTGTAATTATAAATTTAGGTACTTATGATTTTTAACCCAGACTTACATATGTCTAATATAGACAACACAAATGATTAAATAGAAAGAAAGTTAAAGAAATTCCTGCCTTCACAATAACCATTGTCAGAAAGCCAAGGTGGTGATGTTTTATTATACACGAGAAAAACCAAATCTTTAGAGAAATTTGCAAGAAATTCTCATTATTATAAATATACAAGGGCAACAAGACTGGTTGTAAAAAAGAGTTGATTACTGTGGAATGAATGGCCATCAGTCTGAACACCACCCAAGGTGCTTGTGGTATAAAAGCCCAGCAGGAGACATTAAAAACCAGATAACCTAATTAAGTACCAACAAAAAATTTACCAATGCAGCCTTGCACTCTGAAACATACCCAGATGCTGACTGTAGGAGTAATCACCTCCTAGTCACATGAAAATAGAAAACTACAAAATTTAAACAAGCCTAAAGCAACATCTATTTTGCAATTTAACATGCTTTACAATGAATCCATTTGCAAACATGATCACAGTTAAAAAGAAATATGAACATTCTGAACATGTCAATGACTCAAAATAAAACCCCTAAAGAAAAGCATTAGTAGTAACAGAAATTGTCTTTTTTTCTCAAAATGTCAAGTGGATGATAAATGAAATTTTTGATCAACATTTTCACGATACCATTATTTTGCCTTTGAGTTAAATGTGCTATTCAATTTAGTTGTTGCTGATGTTGAAATTCCTCAAGTGATGTGGTTTCTGTTATTTCATACAGTTCTTTCTAAGTGATTTTGCAGTGCCAGGCCACAGGTTTTGAAGGACCATTCCCTCTAAAACCTGCAGGCTTCATTCATTTGAAGTTATTTTTAATCATTGATCTGAGAAAACGACTGTATACAGCTGACAGTTTAAAGGGTCTAATTATTAACTGGAAGCTGACAGAATGCATGATCATCAGAAAAAAGACAATGTCAGATGTGAGCTACATATTGGAGACCTCAAAATCAAGTAGGCACAGAGGATTAGTGTAAAATGCCTTACTGAATATAAGCAAAGTATTAAGAGATAGAAAAATATTAGAAACAAAGTAAAGAGTGCTAAACTTTGATGGAATATGTAATATCTTATATGGTGGTGATTACTGGACAATCTCCTTACAGGTGAACTGACTTGAAAGAACAAATGTGATTCAACCAACAAATTACATTGACTTAATGAAGGCAAAACAGTAAAAAATAATATAGAATCTATGAGGTTAAATAAAAGCACCAGAAATGACTGGAAGCAAAGCAGAATAGGAATTGCTCATTTAGAAATGTACAGAGATTATTTATTCTATTTACATTCTTCAGATTGTTGTCCTCATCTTTGTTGTTATATTCACAATGTTTCGGCTGTTATACGCTCTGGCCTTCTTCAGGTGATATATGTTGGAATTTCAAAGTGAACACTTTATTTCATCCACTGGCATAGATTCTTCTAATTCCACATACCATGCTTTTTCTGGATATCTCAGTTTCAGTTAATTCCCTTTAGTAACTCAGTGCTCCATGTTTCGTTCACCTCTGCTGTGGCCAGGTATTGAACTCACAACTCTTTGATTCAATTCACTTTTAGCTTACTTCAACAAATACTTTTATCCACTAGACCATGTGTCCTTAGGGAAGGTTGGAATGTACAATGGCCAAAATGTTGTGAGGAGGACAACAGTCTGAAGAATATAAATAGGGTAAATAGTTACAATGCCTCATCTCAGAAATATAGACAGATTCTGAAGAACACAAAGACAACAGTCCGAACAATATAAATAGTGTAAATAGTTACAATACCTTATCACAAAAATACAGAGAGGTACAGAAATTAATAAAATGCAGAACATAGATGGAGCAAGTGTAGCAGGAAACCTGGGATTCTGTAGCAGAGACACTGGAAACACACTCACAATAGATTCTGGTTCAGTACACACCGACATGACCTGTGCAAAAGCCTTCAACAAACACTCACCTCAATAATGCATGTGGCTCTTCATTCCAGTGCCAATGCTTGGATGGTTTGCCTCACTAGCAATTTGCTCAGCCTATACGTACATTTAGGCTATGTTATTCTAGCCCTCTTGGACTTTGAGGTAATTCTCCACAGGAAGCAAGCTCAAAGTTAGCACAAAAAGATAAAAGGAACTGGAATGTAAACATGTTCTTCAACAGGATGTATGGAATTTAAAGGAATAATAATAAAAAAGATATGACAGTGAGAGTATATGAACTTTTTCCTGACAATGGTAGAAAAACTTACAGTACATAAAAAAACCCTTGTTAGTAAAATCTGAGGTTAGATCAGCACTAAGAACAAAGCAGCAGAACCAAAAGAGACAGTAATTGAGATGCTGACAGCAATGACAGATTTGGCAATTGACAAGGTTAACCAAAATTAAATACGAAAATGGTAAAATACCAAAGGACCTCAGTAATTCAATCTCCATGATTAGAATTCTATCAAAGACAATTGACTAGCAATTGATTCAGTATAATCATTCCACTTCATATCAGTGGAAAATGTTAAGCTAAAAAAGTGCACACTATTTACATTATTTGGACTATTGTCCTCATCTTTGTTGCCATATTTATCACAACGTTTTGGCCGTTGTACACTCCGTCCGTCTTCAGGTGGTTGGAATGTCAAACTGAACCCTTTATTTCACTCGCTAGGGTAGACTGTTCTAGCTCCATGTGCCATGTCTCATGGATGTCAGTTAACAGTTATCTCCTGTTAATTCCCCTTGCCAAGTTCTCCACCACCTTAACCAGGAATTGAACTCACACTCTTTGGGTCCTCTCACTGGATCTAACTAACACCTTTATCTACTGTACCATGTGTCCTTGAGGACACATGGCACAGTGGAGTGTACAACGGCTGAAACATTGTGATAAATATGGCAACAAAGATGAGGACAGTAGTCCGAATAATGTAAATAGTGTACATAATACCCCATTTCAGAAATATAGACAGACACTAAAAAGGTGCAAAGAGTTTGTCTCTTGGCATCAGCCATGTTAAAAGGAGAATAAAAAGGTATCTTGAAGTTGATTAATAGACAGTAGTTTTGTTTTGGAGCCATTAAAATTAACAAGTCATTAACAAGAGATTGCTGCCATATGTGGTCTGATGCACCTGCTATTTACCTTGGAATCCTTGATAAAATCCAAAGAAGAATAAGAAATATTATTGGTCCTGATCTGGCAGCTCAGCTTCAGTCACTTCTCCTCTGCTATAAGGTTCCCCGCTCATTATTAATGTTTCTCTTTCTAATTATTCCACACCTTGTAATCCCTTGTGTCTTAGAGGCTTTACTGTCTTACATAGAGTGATACTAATTAAAAAAAAACAAAAAATTTAAAGTTTGATTTTAGAAAATGTTTTCCTTTGCTAACAACACCATCCAAGCCCAAATGTCTACCAAATACAAAGAAAATGATTACAGGTTGAAGATGAGTACTTCTGTTAGGATTTGTGATCTTGCATCCTAGTGGCTTCCTGCCTTGCTTGGGGTGAAAGGCTTAAAAAAAAAAAAAAAAAAAAAAAAAAAAAAAAGATATGTCATGTCAATCTGCCTCTCTCTCTATATATATATATATATATATATATATATATATATATATATATATAACCATTTTTACTCCAAGCAAGGTGGAAATGCCACTACTATGCAGGGGGTTACAGAGAGTGAAAAGAGAAAATACTGGGTATTGGGGGACTAAGGAAAGGATAAAAAGATTGATGAAGATTGTAGTCACCAGAGATGCAAGTAAGAGGAAGGGAGTTTCACTGTCAGGAAGTGTGAGAGGAGAAGCTTTTGGAGTAGAAATGTGGTTACATTTAACTCTGTGTCAAGCCAGAAGGTTTTTCTCATCTGTGTCCATCCTACATATCTACAAATCACTATTCATCCATGCACTGAATATTGTTGCTATATATGGTTCAGTGCCCCTGCTGTTCATCTTGAGGTGCTCGACAAAATCAAAAGGAGGATTTGCAATGTAGTTGGTCCTGACTTGGCATCTTGACTCCAGTCACTTTCTCACAGACATGATGTGGCTTCCCTCTGTCTTTTCTACAAATATTTTTATGGCCACTGCTCTGATGAGCTATTTTCTCTGGTGCCCTGACTGCATGAATTTAAGCATACTACCAGGTTGGCATCTAGGTCACCCTTTTACTGTTGAAAAAGTTAAATGTAACCACACTTCTACTCCAAAAGCTTCTCCTCTCGCACTTCATCACAGTGGATCTCCCTTTCTCTTACTTGCTTCCCTGATGACTACAATCTTCAAAAATTTAAATGCAACATCAATCATCATCTTCTGATGCCTTGATTCCTGTTCTTTTTAACTTTCCTTGCAGTAGATGCAGCTATTGATTCAATGTAGTTGTTCCACCTCAAGTCAGTGAAAAACATGGTTCCAAGAAAGCACAGTGAGGCGCTCTTGTGAAGTTGAGCATCAACAATGCTGACAGGAGTAAATGGTAGTTCCATCTGCATAGATGTCTACTTGAGAGCATGTGATATCAGGAAGATCATTGATATATATGGCAGTGAATGTTCGACAATCTCCTTACAGATGAAGAGAGTTGATGCAACTGAAATGTAGTCCTACAGAAGGATGCTGAGAATACTATGGACTAAACATTGGAGCATTGACAAAGTTTTAGAAAAAATGGAAACAAAAAGACACTTAACATAAGAGAGAGTTGAAATTTCTCGGGTACATAATGAGAAAAGAGGGTTTGGAAAAGTTGACGTTCATTGAAGGTAAGAGAGAGAGGAAAACAGTAAATAACCTGCCTAATGAGTTTGTATAAATGAATGGCAGAAAAAGGGCTTACGAGAGAGAGAAAAAAAGATAAAATTTACTAAGCATTATAATAACAAACAAGGATGTCAACCTGAACACATGCACCCATGAAATGTAACATTTAAAGTAAAAAGAAATAATAATAATAATGTCAAATTAAAAACAACCATTACTTGTGTAAAAATAAAAGGACTATTGTTTGTTGAATTCAGTTCAAGAGAAATTTTTGTTTCTTTTTAGAGAGTGAGAGAGAGTGAGAGAATGTGAGACAAAGAATGCACACAAGGGAGGAGAGAGAGAGAGAGAGAGAGAAAGGAGAGAGAGAGAGAGAGAGAGAAGTGAGAGAGAGAGAGAGAGAGAGAGAGAGAGAGAGAGAGAGAGAGTGAAGTGAGAGAGAGAGAGAGAGAAGTGTGAGATCAGAGAGAGAGAGAGAGAGAAGCAAAAGAGGAGAGAGAGAAGTGAAGGAGTGAGAGAGAGAGAGAGAAAGGAGAGAGAGAGAGTGCTTGGAGAGAGAGAGAGAGAGAGAAAAAAAGGAGTGAGGAGAGAGAGCAAATTTTGGTGAGTGAGAGAGAGAAGTAAAAGGAGAGGAGGAAAGAGAGAGAAAGAGAGAAGAAAAGGAGTGAGTGAAAAGAGAGAGAGAGAGAGAACAAAAGAGGAGTGAAAGAGAGAGAGAGAGAGAGAGAATGAAAAGAGTGAGTGAAAGAGAGAGAGAGAGAGAAGTGGTTGGAAAGGAGTGAAAAGAGAGAGAGAGAGAGAAAGAAAGGAGTGAAAGAGAGAGAGAGAGAAGAGAAGTGAGGAGGAAAGAGAGAGAGAGAGTAAAAGAGGAGTGAGAGAGAGAGAAGTGTGCGAGTGAGTGAAAGAGAGAGAGAGAGACAAGTGAGGAGAGAGGAAACAGAGAGAGAGAGAGAAGAGAAAGAGTGAGTGAAAGAGAGAGAGAGAGAGAGAGTTAAAAGGAGTGAAGAGAGAGAGAGAGAGAAGGAAAGGAGGAGTGAAAAGAGAGAGAGAGAGAGAAGAGAAAGAGAGAGAGAGAGAGAAGAGAGTGAGTGAAAGAGAGAGAGAGAGAGAGAAAGAGAGTGAGGAAAGAGAGAGAGAGAGAGAAGTAAAGAGTGAGGAAAGAGAGAGAGAGAGAGAGAAAAAGGAGGAGGAAAGAGAGAGAGAGAGAGAATGAAAGGAGTGAGTGAAAGAGAGAGAGAGAGAGAGAAAAAGGAGTGAGTGAAAAGAGAGAGAGAGAGAGAAGTAAAAGGAGTGAGGAAAAGAGAGAGAGAGAGAGAAAAGGAGTGAGAGGAAAAGAGAGAGAGAGAGAAAAAAAAGAGTGAGTGAAAGAGAGAGAGAGAGAGAAGTAAAAGGAGTGACAGAGAGAGAGAGAGAGAGAGAGAGAGTGAGTGAAAAGAGAGAGAGAAAGAGAGAAAGAGAGAGAGAGAGGTGTGGAAGGAGTGAAAGAGAGAGAGAGAGAGAAGTGCGAGTGAGGAAAGAGAGAGAGAGAAAGTGAGAGAGTGAAAGAGAGAGAGAGAGAGAGAAGTGTGCGAGTGAGTGAAAGAGAGAGAGAGAGAGAAGTGTGCGAGAGGAAAGGAGAGAGAGAGAGAGAAATGAAAAAGGAGTGAGGAAAGAGAGAGAGAGAGAAGAAAGAGTGAGTGAGGAAAGAGAGAGAGAGAGAGAGAACAGGAGTGAAAGGAGAGGAGAGAGAGAGAGAGAGAGGAGAGAGAGAGAGAAGAGAAAAGTGAGTGAAAGAGAGAGAGAAAAGGAAAGAGAGAGAGAGAGAGAGAGAGGAGTGAGTGAAAGAGAGAGAGAGAGAGAGAGAGAAGGAGGAGTGAAAGAGAGAGAGAGAGAAGTAAAAAAAGGAGTGAAAGAAAGAGAGAGAGAGAGAAGAAGAGTGAGGAAAGAGAGAGAGAGAGAGAAGTGCGAGGAGTGAAAAGAGAGAGAGAGAGAAGAGAAAAGGAGTGAGTGAAAGAGAGAGAGAGAGAGAGAAGTGAGGAAAGAGAGAGAGAGAGAAAGAGAGAGAGAGAGAGAAACAAAAGTGAGTGAAAGAGAGAGAGAGAGAGAAAAAAAGGAGGAGAGAGAGAGAGAGAAGTTTTTGAGGGAGTGAAAAGAGAGAGAGAGAGAGAGAGGAAAGAGAGAGAGAGAAGAGAGAGAGAGAGAAAGAGAGAGAGAAGAAGTGAGGAAAGAGAGAGAGAGAGAGAGAAGAAAAAGTAGAGTGAAAGAGAGAGAGAGATATGAAAGGAGTGAAAGAGAGAGAGAGAAGAGGAAAGAGAAAGAGAGAGAGAGAGAAAGAGTGAGGAGAGAAAAGAGAGAGAGAGAGAGAAAGAGGAGGAGAGAAAGAGAGAGAGAGAGAGAGAAGAGAGAGAGGAGGAAAAGAGAGAGAGAGAGAAGAAAGGAGGAGGAAAGAGAGAGAGAGAGAGAGAGCAAAGGGAGTGAAAGAGAGAGAGAGAGAGAGAGTGAGTGAGTGTAAAAGAGAGAGAGAGAGTGAGTGAGTGTAAAAGAGAGAGAGAGAGAGTGAGTGAGTGTAAAAGAGAGAGAGAGAGAGAGAAGAGTGAGTGAGTGAGAGAGAGAGAGAGAAGTGTGCAAGTGAGTGAAAGAGAGAGAGAGAGAGAGAGAAGTGAAAGAGAGAGAGAGAGAAGTGTGCGAGTGAGTGAAAGAGAGAGAGAGAAGTGTGCGAGTGAGTGAAAGAGAGAGAGAGAAAGTGTGTGAGTGAGAGAGTGAGAGAAAAACTGTGCAAGTGAAAGATTAAATTAATAAATTTTCTTTTAAATTAATGAAAATGAGATGTGTATGGTGAAAGAAAAAAAGTTTGCACACTTTGCACAAGAATGCATTTTTTATGTTTCTGCTTCAGTCGTTGATTACTGAGTTCCTTGTCAGTACTAATCTAATCTTACTACATTCACCTGAATTTGACTGACACCGAAACCTATCACTGTTGATGAGGGTGAGTAACTGCTTCATGTGAACCAGTTCACCTTTTGTGCTTTCTAGAGAAAAGCTAGCAAGCAAGAAAAGAACTGGCTATTTAAAATAGCCAGCAACAAATTTTAAATACTATGAGCAATTTCAAAATGTTAGTAAAACAACTTTTGTAAAAGATAAATCTGTTTACAGATTTTATTTTTTAATAGACTAGCAAGGTTACCATGCATTGTATGGATTCAAAAATGTAACCTTATTGTTTTGTCTATAGAAATTTCAATGAAGCTTTAGAATATGGAGTAAAAAATATTAAGCAATGATCTGTTTTTTTGAACAGTGCACCAGAAAAAAAAAAAAAAAAAAAAAATGGAATATTTTTTAACTTCATGAACAAAGGATCAAAGTATAGTATCTGTTTTATTTTTATGAATGAAATTGAGAAAAATTATCATAGTTTCAAATAATATTTCTAAATATGTCTGCAAGACTAAATTTTAAAAAAATAACAGTAGTTTTACAGATTTTATCCTCACAGATAGAAATACAAAAGAAAAAGGCATTCTATGAGAGATGGGGCTCTAAATTCAATATAAACCATTTGAAATTTAATTCTAGAATCAGAATCTCTTTGATTAGTAAAGATTTGATAATTGTAATTAACCTGAAATAATAAAAATCAGAATAGGAATCAAAGAAAATGTGGCAAACTTGGACCTACATGTCCACAAATAAATGAAGTGTCAAAAGAATTATTTTTGGAGATAATAATTGTTTAATGATACAAGTTTTACTAATTAACCCATAGCTGGAGGAGAAGAGGTGGATTTATACCTTTTGCAAGGGTAGTTTGTACAATGATGAATATAACAAACCCAACTCAGCTCATTAATAATTTGAATCTATTATTCATTACACTACCCACACATCCAAGCTTACAACACCTGGTATTCCCAAGTGGTTACCCATCTAGGTACTAACCAGGCTTGACATTGCTTAACTTTGGTGATCATCTGGTGTATGTATGTATATAACTTATAGAAATCCATAACAAATATGATGAAAGTGTCTGGTGACAAGCACACTTCTCAGCTAATATATCATGAGGCAATGCTTTCATTTTTATATTTTTAAAACAAACACATACATATCAATGTAAACATTGCCATCCATACAAAGGAATATACCAGTAAGCATCTATGTTTACTGCAATCTCCAATTTCTGATTCAAAGGTGATATTTCTTACGCCACCTGCACATCCTGACTGGAATTAAAACTCAGCCCGATTCAAATTCTAGTCAAGTTCATTGCATTCACTTATGTGCATTTTTTTTTGTTTTTTTTTAAATCCGAATCAGCCCAAGCAAGGCAGTAATGCCACTAAAACACAAGGATTTACAGGGTGTGGAAGAATTGGGAACAGAAACATTAATGATAAACAGAAATAGAAGAGGGTAATCAGGTTGATAGTAGATAGGGATTGACATTGCATATAAATTTTTGCCGATTAAAATTGGCTGGAAAATATGGAGTCAGAAAGGAGTTCCACAAGCCAGAAGTGTGAGAAAAGAAACTCTTAGCATAGAATTTGTGGTTACATCTAACCAGCTCAACCGGAAATTCATGATGTCTTGGCACCAGTCTAGAATTGCGCTTAAATTCCGAAAATCTAGATATAGTGAAGAGCTCATCCGAAGAATTGCTATGAAAGTATTTATAGAAAAGACATTATAATACAAAATAATTAATACAAAATACCCTTATGAATGGTATAAATCCATCTTTTCTCCACTTCCTTCTATGGATTAAATAGCAGGACAGATAGATATCAAATCATGGTTGATAAACCAATCTAGAATGATAACTCTGAATTCAAAACCAGTTGGTCATGGAGCTAGCAACTTTATCTCATTAAAAACTAACTACTTATTATTCAAACTACAAAAGTGTTCTGAGAGCTGTAGGCCCATACTCCTCAGAGAGACTACAGGACTTGAGTGAGTAAAGGTATCTATATCTACAAAGAAGTTGATAAATAATATCCTCTTCCTTAGCAAAATTAGATTTCTCTGTGCTGAATAGTGTCACATTCTCACTGTTTTAGATTGATTCAGTCATTTTTTATGGCTTATCAACCCATTGCAAGTTATTCAAAAGCAGAAAATATTTTTAAATTGTAAGAATTTTTTTTTATAAAATAATTGTTTAGTGATACAAGTTTTACTAATTAACTTATAACTGTGGGGAGAAAAGGGGGATTCATGCCTTTTGCAAGAATATGTTGTGCCTAAGTAAATATAACCAACCCAATGGGAACTGGAATTCGGCTCTCTGATTAAAAATTTGGAGCCAGTATCCATTACACCATCCACACATCCAAGCTTACAGCACTTGCTATTCCCAAGCAGTTATCCATGTAGGTACTGACCAAGCTCAATGTTGCTTAACTTTGGCAATTGTATGAGAACCATTTTTCATTGTGATATGGCCCTAAACCTCTAAAAAAATTGGATGACATGCTCTAATGTGTTAAATAATTACAGCATCCTGTGAAACTTACTAATTATTAAATCCATATGAATATAATGAACCCAACAGGAATTAGAGCTCTCCGATTAACATTCAGAGTCATTATCCATTACACTACCCACACATCCAAGCTTACGGCACCTGGTATTCCTAAGTAGTCACCCATCTAGGTATTGACCATGCTCAATGTTGCTTAACTTTAGTGATCATATCGGAACCGATGTTTCAACTTGATGTTGTTGTAAACCAGTCTCATTGTATTAAATGTTATTACTTTAGTTCCTATAGCAAGTAAGTCTTTATGTGATAAAGCTACTAACCATAAGCCCATTTCAATTCAGATGTGTCCTTTGCTGCAACTGGTTACCAACCAAGGCTAGAGAGTCCAGTCTGCTCTGCTGTTTAACCCATAGCTGTGAGAAGAAGAGATTGGTTCATATCTTTACCTAAGTTATTTGAATGAATGTGAGCACAATGAATGCTTTACAGAGATTGAACTTGGCACACCAATTCCAATTTTCATGCCAATAACTGTTACACAGCAAATAAATAATGATAAACTTATGAAATATTAAATAAATATGGCTGTATTGAAATGATATATCTCATTAATTTATTGATAGAGAAAAAGCAAGAGTAGCTAAATTGAGAAATAATTTCTGCATCTGCGGACAAATTAATAGAAATAATGTTTACAGTGAATTTCGAGGAAACATCGATATGTTCACTTTTACACATTTCATTATCAAACTAATTTACTTCAATAAAACACTTTTTAAGAAACACATTTCCTCAACTTTCTTAATACCTCTTTTGTAAACAACTAAACATTCCTTACGGCAACAGAGCAACGATGGGGGCCCAAGAATGAAATCACTTCATGAATTTAGAAGTCATAGCAAATATGTTAAAGCGTTTATAAAAAGATTGGTCTTTTGTTCACAACTTCGAAAAGAATTAACCTAGGTTTTGAAAATCTATTGCTGAAATTAATGGTGGTTCTATTTTACAACAAGGAAATGTGCCTGGTTTCCACGGAGCCATAATTACATTTAGCTGTCATGAGGAATTAGATGTTAGACATTTAGAAAGTCTGGCTGTTATTGACACGCAAACGTGCAGATGGTAGTATACGAGGCTTGAGGGATATCACATGGCTAATTTTATCATTAAGTAGATTTATAACAAAAACAATGAATGTGTATATATATATATATATATATATATATATATATATATATATATATATATATATATGGGTGAAGATGGCTCAGAATGTTTGTAGATATAGATATTGTATGAACAGAAACCAACATTTTGTGGTTCTGTCAATCATATATGCCTCACTTGAGCCATGCCAGTCACAATGAAGTGTTAATTTTTATATATACACTGACTATCTCTTTTTAATATACTGGGTATATGGGTAAATTGTCGCCATTTTATATTTTTAATTTTGCACATGCATGCATGGTATTCGTTTTTGATTTTGAGTGCACAGAATAGTAGGGTCAGTTGGGCACTGTCTATAAGAAAAAGAGCACTCTGGTGCAATTCACTCCATCAGAAATGGCATGCTGTACAGCTTGGAATTCACACCAGATGCTCCAATATGAACATTTTAGAGTGTTTGTGTGTCAGTCTGAGGAAAGTGCAGAGGGATGAATCTAATGGAGATGATGAAGTTGTTTGGAGTAATCACTAGTGACGGCAAAGTTATACCTCCATTTGTCTTCCTTCAGGGCCTCAGACTCAACACGGAGGCCTACATCAAGTGCTTTGAGGAGGTAATGCTACCATGGGTCAAGTGGGTGGCTTCTGGAAGACCCTATATCTGGCAACAGGACTCAGTACCATGCCACACAAACAGAAGAACCCAGCCAGACAATTTTTGTGGCCACATCACCCCTTACATCTGGACACCTAACTCCCCAGACTGCAATCCCCTTATGTATGAGTTGCAATTGCACGAGAGACCAACAAAACTCCTTGTAATACCAAAGATGAACTTCAGGCAAGGATTATGGCAACATTCACCAACTTAAACAAGGAGACTGTCCAAAAGAGTTGCAGGTGATTCTAAAGTTGTCTAGAGGTTATGATTGAAGCCAATGGTGATTTTAATGAATAAATATACTCTTTAGTATTTCAAGATAGTTTTTTTTTTTTTTTGTCATTGTAGTAAATATATCTGTTAAAATGTGATGTCAGTGTTATTTTCATTTTTGTGTAAATTAGACGACAATTTATCCATCAAAACCTATATATGTAAATAACTAAAACATGCTATATTTATAAGTGAAGAGTGCTCAATAAAATAGATTCTGTTTTTATAGATAGACAGGGCAGACATAGAAATCAACACTTCATAGAGACAGTTTCTGGCTTCAATATGATCATCAGAACAGTAGCTTATATATATAATTATAAACTGTTACAATGCAATATGCAAAGTACCGCAACAAAAATGCATATTTGTTTTGACGTGCAAAAAATGTCTCATCAGGTGGTTAACAATGGTGGTAATAAATGATTTTATTTGAAAATATGATTTATGAAACATCACTTCTTTTTAACATTTTTGAAATTTCCTTAAAAGGCAAAGAAACCAATATATTAAAAAATATTAAATATTGTTTTTTTTTTTTTTAATATATTTATTTCTTTACCTATAACTTTCTATAACTTATGAAGATCTGATTTAATTTTCAGTCTTTTGAGATTATACATACCAGTTTTTCTCTCATATATATTGAACTCTCCTGTTGTATTTGACGTATGAGGGTCAAGTAGTTCAGTTCCTTGGAACCGACAGCCAGACACCATTACATATGATTTGATTATAGTGCTGAAGGTTTTGTGCAAAACCATCCACACTTTTTGAAGGGCTGAATACAAAGACCTGGTGCACTACTTGCCACAAGGTCCCCAAACAAACCTCTTCAGGTTTTGAATTCAGAGTTTTCCTTCTCTTAGACCAGTTGCTATCCAAAGTTATAGAATCCAAACTGTCCTGCTATTTACCCATAGATAGAGGGAAAAGAGAAGATAATAGCTTTCCCAAGGGTATTAGCATGTAAGTGAATGTAATGGATTTGAGTGGAAATCAAACTCAGTTCTCCAATTTGTCAATCCGCGTCACTATCCACCACGCCCATATATATATATATATATATATATATATATATATATATATATATAGGCATTGTGTCACTCATATATATATATATAATATTTTTATTATAAGAGATTATAATAAAAACATTTTTCATTGCTACACAAAAGCTTTCATATTTCAATACTATGATATTACTTTTTCAGTCGATGGTTGATAACTTGTGATAAAAATGATTTATTAGGGAAACAAATTGTTATCTCTTTTCGGAAGTTAAATGTGGGAGTGCATAAGGTCATATGAAAATATACTTGTTGGTATATCTTGATTAACTAATTAAAAGTCAGATCTATGCTAAAATAGAAAAATAAAGTCAGAGGGTGGAGGTGAGCAAGTTATTTTTTTCATGTTACGATAAACTATATATATATATGTAAGAAAAATCTACACATATATGTTATTTCCACCTTTTGTTTTCTTTCATCTGTCAAGGCCAACAATGTATATAGTAGGCATTTTGCTGACAGTTTTTAGGCAGCAATGTTTTATAATGAGGATTGATGATGTAATCACTCACCCACATATTTCTTTGTGATGTGTCATTGGTAAGGAAAAAAAAAAAGAGGCCACGCTCTGGTTAAAAGTAAACGGTGATCATACTTTGAAACTGAGAGAAAATGCTTGTATTGAAGTCACAGCAGCAGTGTCAACTGATATTTAATCACAAATTGTCACTTTACACTTCCATATTGAGCCTATATTTAAAATGAAATTATCTACACATATATGCAAAGATATCTCCACTTTTCAAAGGAATTTTTATGTAGCTTTGTGCAAGTCTTAGAGAGGGACTAGAATACTTGCCAGATTTTTTTTTTTTAAATGTGTTCTTGGTCCATGTCAATAAATAACCATATACATATTATATATTGAGTAATGGCTGGTTTCTCAATTTTCAGTACACATATCTACTAAGGTGATTAGTCAATAACTTGCAAACCCCTGCTCAGGGACATTTGTGCTTATTCAACACTTACAATAGTAAACATCTTTAGTAATGGTATAGTAGGATCAGCTGCGCATCATCTGTGAGAAAGAGAGTACCATGATGCAATTCACTCCGCCAGAAATATAAAAATGGCATGCTGTACTGCTTGGCATTCATGCCAGAAGCTCCAATATGAACATTTCAGATCGTCTGGGTGTCAATTTGAGGATAGTACAGAGGATTTGGAAAGAGTTCGATGATATATCCACTCAACATCATGGTGTTTGGAGTGACCACTAGTGACGGCTACATTATGCTTCTGTTTATCTTCCTATAGAGACTGAGACTCAACATAGTGGCCTACATCAAGTGCGTTGGGAAGGTAGTGCTGCCCTTGGTAAAGATGGTGGCTTCTGGAAAAGGCTATATTTGGCAACAAGAGTCTGCACTATGCAACACAAGCAGGAGAACCCAGTTATGGCTGTCAGACAATTTCTACAACCACATCACCCCTTACATCTGACCACCTAACACCCCAGACTGTAACTCCCTTGATTATTGCGTGTGAGTTGCAATTGTGCAAAAGACCAACAAAACTCCTTATAATGCCAAAGATGAAATGAAGACAAGGATTATGGCAGAATTCACCAACTTAAACAAAGTGATTATCCAGAAGAGTTGCAAGTGATTCTGAAGTCATCTGGAGGCTGTGGCTGAAGCCAATGGCAATTTTATTGAATAAATATACTCTTTAGTATTTCAAGATATTTTTGTGTCATTGTTCTAAATATATCTGTTAAAATGAGATGTCAGTGTTATTTTCATTTCTGTGTAATTTAAATGACAATTTATCCATCAAATCATATATATATATATATATATATATATATATATATATATATATATATATATATATATATAGCTACTATTAGAGGTAAAATATACACATTCATAAGTATATATATACATAGGTGCATACACATACATATTTTTTTTGAATAAAAATTCCAAGAGGATAGAATCCAGGTAGAACTCAATGTCCAGAACAGAGTAAGGATATAATAAAAAGGCTTAAATGCTAATATTCCATTGGAATCGTAAATACGATCCAATTCATCATGTAAGTCTGATGAATTGGATCGTATTTACGATTCCAATGGAATAAATTATGACCATGGAATATTAGTGTTTAAGCCTTTATATATATATATATATATATATATATGAGAAAGTGATATATAAATTTAAGACATCATTGAGTTTATTTATATTGATGTGACTACTCATGTGCATGAACAAGTGATGCTGGTAATTTTAAATTAATTATTTTTTAATGTATTTTGGGTAAATAATCTAGCCAATTTCATTTAGATTCTTTTTCTTTCTACCACTTATTATTAAATATCTCACACTGTGATAATAGAAGTTCTGTCAAAAATGTGGAAATGTGTGTATTTCTATATAAATATATATTTCTAAATGAATAAAATTTATAACCAATATGAATTATCTAGTTGCATATCCTCATTAGTATTGATAATTTTCTTCTAAGTTTTATTCTCTAACCTTCCATAAGTGGATATCCCCAGGTAATTTTTGTCTGAATTTATTGAACAAGGTAATATTATTTACTTTTTTAGACTAAGGTCCTCATCTTTATCATATATTGATCATTGTGTTGTCTATCCAGATGACCTTCAGAAAATTTTGAAATGAACCCTTAATTTAATCTACACAGGTAAATTGTTCTTATTTCACTGTCCATATTCAGGAATATCTTGTCTTTTTCTTTACTTTCTTAATTCCTGTTGCCATTGAATCTGAATCTGCACTACCTGACCCATGGATTGAACTCACAATTAGCATGCCACTACAGAATAACAGCATTAGTTTGTGAATATGTCTGCATATTAATTGTAAGTTCAATCACTGAGTAAGGTAGGAAAAATATCCCTTGACATGGATAGAACAATACCCTTGTATATCATATAAAGGGTTCAATTTGAAATTGCCTAGAGATTATTCAGACTGACAGACACCTGGAGGCAAAACAGCTGAAATGCAACAATAAAGATAAGGATATTAATGTAATGTTAATAATTACATCAAGTGTTTGCATTTTCAGATTTGACAGGTGGTAAATATTATGGAAAATATTAGATAAAAAAAAAAACTAATTTTTTTCAGGATACTTTAGGCTCCTTCTGTAGTCATTGTTTTTTTTATTTTCTTTGAGGCATTCACTTAGAAGTGGTACATGTGAGACTCCAAAATTTATCAATGCATCATTCAAAGACCTGCATAAACAGTTGGTGCCATACTTACGAGCTTAGTAATTCATTTATGCGTTCTTTATATTATATACTAATTTCACACCTGATTGACAGAGAACAGATGAAATGACCAGCAAAGTTCACTATCAGTTTTCTGAGAGAGAGAGAGAGAGAGAGAGGGAGGGAGGGAGAGACCAGGTAATATATGTCCTAAGAAATTGGATAACAGCTGAACAAACATCAGAAATGTGGCACTATTGAGCAAAAACCTATCAGAGAAAGCAAACTACTTATACATAGTTATAGAAGCCATTAACAAAATGGTGATCTCCTTAATACATTGAAGAGAACATATAATTGGAAGATTTAGTGCAAGGTTGCCAATAGTCAAAACCAATGGTCACCAAATTGTCAACAACCCACCAATAAGCTGTCAGAATGTTTCTGTTTGGCACTCCAATCTAGTGCTTTATATGGACACCCAAGATGGCTATGAATGCGTAGATCAAAAATTTGTATACTCTGTCAAATTATTTACCAACTAGCTTGAGATAGGGTTTCGTGTTTTCTTTTATTTTTGGTATAGAGTACACATGACACTGTTCATGCTTGAGGAAATCTCATATCAGTCTGCAATTTGTCCTTAACATATTGCTGGTTTCTTCCACTGAACTACAGTTTATATATGAATTTTTACACTACCCAATGCAGGGATTGAATTAAAAATTCAATACCATGAATTCATGCATAATAATTGTAGAAAGTTATAAAAAATTAAAGTAAAAAAGAGAATTTATTTATGATCCGAAACAGAATTTATGCATTTATGACAGTGCAATAACAGCAAACCTTGACACAAATAATATTAAGGAATGTCTTATTTATTGTTGACTAGTTACAGTCAGGCTTGAGAGGAGATGAGTTTTCTATGTTGTCAATGTATAAGTGAAGGAAATAAGAAGAAAAGATTTCCTATGCTTTTGATTGAAATGGGTTTTCTTTTGCTGACTGAATTGTAAGTATTTTGCTAAGGCAGACAAAATATGAGGAGAGAGAGAAAAAAAAGAGGGAGGAGAGAAGGGAGAGAGAGAAAGGGAGGAGAGAGAGAAAAAAGAGAGGGGAAGGGCGAGAGAAAAAAGAGAGGGGGGGAAGGGAGGAGAGAGAGAAAAAAGGGAGGGAAGGAGAGAAAAAAAGAGGGAAGGGTGAGAAAAAAGAGGAAGGAGAGAAAAAAAAAGAGGAAAGGGAAGAAAGAAAAAAAGAGGAAGAAAAGAGAGGAAAGAATGAAAAAGAGGAAAGAATGAAAAAGAGGAAAGAATGAAAAAGAGGAAAGAATGAAAAAGAGGAAAGAATGAAAAAGAGGAAAGAATGAAAAAGAGGAAAGAATGAAAAAGAGGAAAGAATGAAAAAGAGATTTCATAAAAGACAAATTCAAGAATAGTAAAAGTATGATTAATATTGAACATGCAGTAACCATTCCTCACTTTCTGGTTAGCTTCAACTGTTTCCCATAACAAAAGCAAATCATGATGGAATTTCTGCCTTGCCCTTACCATTGTTGACATGCTGCAAGTCAGATGAGGGGAAATGATTTTCTCTGCTGTCAATGGAAAATTTAAGATAAAAATAGCTTTTATAACTTTTAAACTGAAAATTTCCATACATACATACATACAATAATAATGGCATATCTCACAAGTGATTTTGAACTCTGTCAAAAGGTAAGACACTTGAATCTTATTAACTTGACCCATATCTTTACCTTTATATTTATTTACATATTTATAGTATTTTACTAAGTGTAGCATAGGTATGACACAAGGCTGCAAGAATGGAGTATCCTGTGAGGACTGAATTCACTACACCGTCATAACTGAGCTAGTTTGTTAAGATTATACCATGAGAAAGTGCCATCTATATTTATTTCTATATCTTTTTATAGCTATATCTCTCAGTATATATATATATATATATACACATACATATATATATATATATATATAAAAGAATATAGTTTTAAAGTGTGCTATATTTATGGGATAAAGTGCTCAATATTAGAGATAGAGTGTGTGTAAATGTAAATATAAAAGTGAACACTGAAGTCAACACTTAGAGGCAACAGGCTGTTTCATGCTAGACCCAATCATCAGGCAGCATTGCGTCTAGCATGAAACAGTCTGTTGCCTCTGAGTGTTGACTTCAATGTTCATTTATATATATATATATATATTAGCTGGCAGCTCATATTTGAGGATACCCATCTGCTAGGGTGGCTAGCCAATCCCTATTGCAGACACTCACTCAGGCACATTTGTCTTTGCTCAACACCCACAAAGCCCAGCTGTGGTTTATACTGCAACTATGCTGAGCAGACCTTAGTTAAAGTTTCTGGGAGAGAGCGTGTTATCTAGCATGATCAACAATTTGAACAAGGCCAGCACGCTCAAGCTCTCAGCCATGATGACTTGTGCTAGCACAGCTATTGACAGCCCCTAAGAGTTCCATCTACCAATTTCACACACAAGGCTTTGGTCAACCTGTGGTGTGGTTTTCAGGCACTTTCCAAAGGTGCTGCACACTGGGTTCAACCTTGATCCAGTCCGATATCATCAGGAAGTCTCCTTCCTGACAAAATACCATGGAGAGATTCGAACCCAGGTCTCATGGTCAGAAAGATATATATATATATATATATATATATATATATATATACACACACACATTCATTCATTCATTCATAAACCCTAAGGAAGCAAATAATTGTAACCTAGGAAAGGTTACTGAATAGAATAATCACATGAAGGTTGGTAATGAACGATAATACTTAGGACAAGAACAACATATGTAAGATTCACCAGCAGTGTGTAGAAGAAGTAGTCAACTGCTAGTCAAGTGAATTAATTCCACAATGAATCTCCAACTGCAGACCAACATACAGTATTTACTACTGTATTTATGTGAATGGGGACATACCCATTATTGTCTGTGGGATGTATTCTAACTTATATGCATTCACTTAACTGCTTTTATGTGCCACATCTCTTCAGGACGTAGGCGATCAAGGCCCTCCATATCTTCCTGTCCTTTGTACCTCTTAATAAGTTGTCTTTTTGTTATTTCTTTCAAACGCTGTTCTACCATCCATTTACTCACTAAGTATGTTATGTACTGCTTTCCTCTTTTCATCTTTCCCTCAATCTGTCTTGTGAGTATCAGATTTTCCAAACCCACTTTCCTTATTACATTCCCCAGGAACATCAACTGCCTCTTCCTGATGTTAAGTATGTTTCCTTTTTTTTTCTATTTTGTCTAAAACCTTATCATTATTCACATGTTCAGTTCAGGGTATCCTCAGTACCTTTCTGTAGGACCAAATTTCTGTTGCTTCAAGTTTCTTCATCTTTAGAGAAATTGTCCAGCATTTGCTACCATAGAGGAGAGATATCATGTAACATGTCAACAAAAACCTTTATATAATCTAGTCTGCAGACCAGACCATCTATATCTTATATATAGATGAGTTAAAGATAAGATTTCCACAAGAGTGGACAACCTCAAGAGGAGATAATGACCAGCTAACAAGGTGATGTCTGAATAAAGTTGCTGTTGTGAAGGTAATGGCAAACCATAATACAATCTATTTCAAGAACAAACATGGCAATAAATGAATCAAAACAATGCAAAGAGTGTCAGCTCCCTTAGAATTGGCTCTTTGCCTAGTAAGAAGAGACATATGTGACAGGTATCATTTGTCTGGCATCAGGTAACTGCTTGCAACAAAATCAAAATCATAATGGAGATAGAATATTAGGACACTATACCAATATGGGAAGTTAGACAATGCCAAACAGGAAATATAAAGGCTAAAAGAATCAGAATGACAGAATTATATATGCAAGCAGGAAGACAAAGGAAAGAGGAGTAGGACTGATATTAGATAAAAACAAAAGGGAATGTGTTCTGGGCTAGAGACAATTGGTAAAAAGAGTTTTTTGACTGAAAGTGAAATGGAAGCTTTTCAATATAGCCACCTTAGTCATATACAAATCAACATCACAAAGCACAGAATAAATAAATTTTATAACACTAGTGAATTCCAAATACCAGAGCAACTTACAGGAAACCATCATAAAAGACACAAATTCAAAAGTAAGAAAGGAATAACTGGTTAAATTTAATGCCTTCAAAAGAAAACTGCTCTCCTTGAATTATATAAGTGAACAATTTTTGACTTCCATCATGTTATATAGGAATAAAATGTCACTGCCGACATTTGAGTTTGAACATAGATCACCTGTGAGCAAACACAGGCATTGAATTAAGTAGATCATTAAACCATAGAGGAAATGCATATATGTAGGAAGTAGCTGACAACTAATGATCATCATTTCTAACCTATCCTCTATTACTATTCAAATCATCATTTCTAGTCTGTCCTCTATACTATACGGACCACTATTCTCTACTCTATTCACTATACTATTTCTCTATTCATATTACTACACAGTGGTTACTTTTAAATGAGTATTATTGAGCAAGTACTATTAGTGTGAGTGTTATTCGAAGGCATCTGACATCAGTATTGTTCAACAGTGTTACTGTAAGTTGTATCTGTGATTACAAAGTCTCTACTAGAACGAGCATTACAAAAGTGACAAGTATTTGTTGGCATCACAAAAGTGACAATGAGTATTTGTTGGCATCACAAAAGTGACAACAAGTGATCATTGACATCACAAAACATTGGTATGTCTGATGCCCACCTTCAGGAGAGTAACTCCTTGAACCTTCTTGGTCTAATGCTTTTCACTGGTGTGAAGTGAAACGATTATATTGAATCAATTGCTAGATCTACTGCTAGGAAAGTTGGTTCACTGTGTTGTGCTAGACCATTTTTCATGCTAGAATCTATCTTGCACATCTGTAAGTCTACCATTTGTCTGTACATTAAATATTACTGCCATTTCTGATATGATGTTTTGCTGTGTATCGAGAGATTCTTGATAGAATTAAAAGAATGTCATCAGTTCTGACCTAGCATCTTGACTTCAATCACTTTCGCACCACTGTAATAATGCCTTTTCTATGAATATTTTCATGGTAATTGTTCTGCTGAGCTTTTCCTCTTTAGTACCTTGACTTTATGAATTTAAACACACTAGGATGTGAAGTGAGGTACATTAGATAATGGCACAAAATGAAAAATTAGAGAGACAATTTTAAATTCCAGTCAGGTTCATTACCTTCACTTATAAATACTCTTGAGAAAAACATGAATCCATCTCTTGTCCCCCTGTTATGGGTTAAATAGCAGGACAGAGTGGACCCTATAGTTTGCAACCAGCCTACCACAGAAATAAATGGAGCATACTGCATGAAATTTCCTGCTCAGTCAATCATGAATTGAAAGATATGATTGCTGAATCATACATCACATACGTCACTTGACTATATTGGCAGCTGCTGTATATTTCCACATATAAGGCAACATTTAGATAAGACAAAACCCAAAATAAAGTAAATTTTCATGATTTTATTTGATATCCATTGTGATCGTAGTGTGGCCCATCCCCACCAACTAAGACATTGTAGAAAACGAATACTGTATATAAATTTAAATGTCCTATGAGAGATTGTATATCCAACAAAAAAAAAAAATATTTATGTTGGCCACACTATGACCACGTTGTCTCAGTGGCTGAGTTTTCATTTGAATAATGCATCCAACATTTCTAAAGATTTACAACAGCATACCTGTCCACATTTGCAATTCAGAAAAAATTCTTGTTGAAAATACATCTATAATTTCCATGAAAATAATATAAACTAAAAATTCTTGAAGCTATTTATATTAAAATATTGAAACCAAACCTTAGGGGTAGAATCTCCGACAGATACCAAATCAGTCAGGCTTGAGGTAATTGAATGTCTAGCCACACTGTTGAGCTGTGAAACAGTGAAACTGTCTGTGGATGGCAATATATATATACATTCTCTTGAAAAATTATTTTAGTTTCAAGTCTGACTACCAAATCAAAATTTGTCTAAACAGTGACTATTGAAACTGTCTGTGATTCAAGACTCTTTGTTAAGATGAATCGAGTTCTGATTCAAGACTCTTTGTTAAGATGAATCGAGTTCTCCTAGTCATGTTTGTCTAAAAATAAATATATCTAAATTCACCTTCAACCTTGCCATGCGGCAATGGTCTGATGGTTTTTCGAAACCTGACTGATACCAAATCTGTTGGGTTTCGATCTTGGCTTGAGGCAATTATATGTCTAGCCACACTGATGAGCTGTGAAACAGTCTTTCGGTGGATGACAATATATATATATATATATATATATATATATATATATATATTGTATAATGTATGTTATTACAGTGTGACCCAGATATAAGAGAGATTTTCTCTGGTCCTAAATTAGAGCCTGTGTTAATGTATATAAAATAGACCAAACCCGGATATAAGAGAAACCCGGATATAAGAGACTTCTTCTCCGGTCCCGACAACTCTTTTATATCCGGGTTACACTGTATTAAATAAAGTTTGCATGTTTTACTAAATGTTATTTAACAGCACAATGATAATGAATTTCATTCAGAAACATAGGTTGTATATTATCCTAAATGTTGTTATTTAACACGACTACAAGAAATAAATGATTGCTGTGAACAAACCCATAGCTCTACAAATCAAGAATGAACAATTTATTTACATTACTTGTGCATATTTCTCAACAGAACTTTTGCAAATTATTGTGCAATTTTCTCTTAAATATTTCACTTTAATATGAAATCAAAAAGTAAAATTATTTTTTATTACATTTATAACTGTAGTACATCATTATAATGAGGATTGTTTCAACTTGAAATATTTACACTGGTAGTTACAATACCGAGGCGTTTGTTAGCCTACCATGATCTATGGCACAAGCATACTAACCTACTTACCAGTGCTGATACACTACAAGATTTAAGATTAGCTCTTTGTAACTGTTATATTAGACAATCCCCTAATTTTTGGGGAGGTCATTTTTAAGATTTAATGATTGCCTTATATGCAGAAATATATGGCAGGTCTCATTTTCCTGATGAAATTGCTAGATGTAGTCATAATGTCTTTGCTAATGGTTTTTTTTCTTCACTTCTCACTTGTGGAACTCTTCTGGCTTCTTGCTTTCCAGTCAACATCAATTTTCAAAAATTTAAATGTAATGTCAATTGATATCTTCTATCTCCTTGAATCCTGGTCTTTTATTTTTTTTCTTTCTCCTCAATATTTTCTCAGTTTCTATCATCTTGCATCTCAGTGGCTTTATCACCTTGCTTGGGGTGAAATTATTAAAAGAAACTAAAAACCAGACAATAGTCAGAAAGTTTGGACTTGAATTATGTGATGAACATAGAAGAAAAATGGATCTATTGGTGCACACGCAATAACCAAAACCTGGTTTCAAGAATACTGAACAGCCCATGAGTGAACACCCCCCCCCCCAAAAAAAAACAAAAAAAAAACGAATAAACTACCTAACAATAAATAAGAGATTTAGAAATTCAGTTCATTCTGGAATATACCCCAGTTCTGATTGTGGGTATGATCCTCACCCAGTCACATGCAAAGTAAGGATAAAATTTTAGAAATTTAACCCCCCCCCCCGCCAAAAAAAAAAAAAACTTCAATGCAACAGAATCAAGAACAACTCAATTTGCAAGCAGATGTATCCTGATATAACTATCAAACTATAAGGCTTAAAAAAGGTCAGTAAGTTGAAGTATGAGTGACATTAGTAAATGCAGTCATTTCAAGGAAAAAGAAATGGATGACATTAAATTCTCAAATTAATGATAAACAGACAGTAGATAATGCAAAGGAATGGCAGAGAATATAGGATTAGCATTAGAAAAAAAAAAAGGCAAGCGAGCAAAAGATGAATGACTTGCCAAGAAATATGCATAGATAGAAACACTACAGAACACAAACAGACATGCATTAGAAGATAAAAGAAATAGCAGGATAGAAAACATGTTCCTTGACAGGATGCATAAAATTTAAAAGTTAATGCTTGTAGCAGGAAAAGAAAAGATACTACAAAGAAAGAACAAATACATTGGAAGGCTTGTCCATGATTACAGAGGAGTGAGACCTACAATGCATAAAAATAATAAAATAGAAATATCAATAAAAAAAATGTTAATACATTGACATGTTAAAACTGTATGAATAAATACCTATATAAGGTTTATCATTTATTAAAAAATTTAAAACCAGAAATCTAAATATAAAAATATTGTATTTCTCAATCCACAATCCCCTATATAAGACTGATGTTGTTATAAATTTATCTGTTCAACTGAAGATTGTATCTGTAAACCAGTGGTTTTCAACCAGGGTTCTGCGGAACCCTAGCATTCTGCCAATAAAGCCCAGGTGTTCCGCTAGAAGTTACACAAGTACTATGATTGACAATAATTTTTAATGTGTGTTTAGGTACCTCCACTAAATCAAAAAACTAAAGCAAAACAGCATAGTATGAATAAAAAAAAGGTCCCAAAGTTAATAAAACAAACTTTTTCCATCAAAATGTTTATATTCTTATTAAGAGGAAAGATCAAAGTAATTTTTAATTATTTTTTAAGATTTTTTTTTTTTAATTCCTTTTTGTAAATAAATCTGAAGATGAGTATTTTTATTTTATTTTAATAATTGAAATCTTTTTTTTGCATAAGACAATTAATTTATTGCAGGGGTTCCTCAAGCCACTGGAATGTTTCCTTGTGGTTCCGCTCCAGCAAAAAGGTTGAAAACCACTGCTCTAAACAATGCACTATATATGTCTTATGTAGGTTAAACAACAACCACTCTTTCTTGTAGATTTACATGCCATTTATCTATACAAAGTGATATTAAACAGTACATTAACAAGCATCATGAGAACCATATTAAATGTGTCACTTATGATTCTTCTTCACCTTATTTTACTTAAATGCATAAAAATATTGAAGGATCAGGAGTATTAAACTCCATAGTAATGCCATTACTGACTAAAATGAGCAGAGGCAAAGCTGCAGGGTGAGCAGGAATTGTAATGACAATGCCATCAGTCTTAGACAATTTTGTTATTGATAAGTATACAAATATGATAAAGTATTATAGCAGTAAAATACCAGAAGACTTCTGTATAACTATTTTAATTATTTATACTATTTACATTCAGACTATTGTCTTGATCTTTGTTGTTGTTATCACAACATTTCAACCATTATCCTCCAGCCTTCATCTAGTGATCTCGGTAACCTACAGGGAATTCTGAATTGAACCATTTATTTAATTCACAAAGGTACACTGTTCTACTGCCCAAGTCCAAGGACATTGTCAAGTTATTTTTTTTAGTATTGCTCCGTTATTACTTTCCCTGTTTCCAAGTGCACATTACCTAGCCAAGGGTTTGGTTTGGTTTATAGCATATCAAACTCCATGGGTTATTTAATGCCGACAAAATTTTTAATGTTGGTATTATTTTTTTTTCAAAAATCTATTTCTGGTAATTTTCCTTAAATAAATATATATCCCTGGTAGTATTTTTTTCAAAATGTATTGCTGGTAATAATTTTTTACAAAGTATTTCTGGTATTAAAATCTATTTTTACACTTTCATAGTGTTTTAACCCCAGTTTGGGGTTAACTATTTGCCCATAGCTGGGACCCTAACAGATGCTACCACCCCATGTCAGGCTGGTCCTGGGAATACCAGCAATTAAGAGGTGGTTCCACACTCCTCAAAACCTCCTAATCAGAGGCCTTGCTGTTGGATGTAGTTTATCGTCTTACCCCAGAACACATGTAGTTTATTGTCATACCCAGGAGAAACCTGGCCAAGGGATTGAACTTACAATTACTATGACACCAATTTCAGGAATCCCCACTTTAATCCACTAAACTATAACTTCATAAAATTGTCCCACAAAATAAAAACTAGATGAGATATCTCTAATGCAAAACAGAGAAAGCAAGAAGAAAAAACTAACTATTAACTCTAAGAAGACAGAATTCATGTTTATCAGCAAAAGAGACAGCCCAAAATGTGAGCTACATCTTGGGGATATCAAAATTAAGTAGGTACAGATATTTAAGGATCTTCTCAGAAAGTATATGTTATATTCCATGCTAAGGGAATAAATACTTAATACCAGGTGGATAATAGAAGAAAGGTTTATTGTACACAAGTAAATATGAAATACAGTACAATTATACACACAGGTCAATCTAGTAGTGAGTCACACTAATTGGAAGGTCGGACGTGCTTGTGTCATCTCTCTCACTCTTCTTCCTGTCTTTCATAGACAGTTGACTTTATAGGTACTTACTACCTATAGTGTAATCATTCATGGGGGTGACTGGTTATTCCATTACATCACCACCCACCGAGCTGAAATTTTCCTCTAGAAAAATTTAGCTTCTAATATTTGTTTTTTTTTGGGGGGTCTGGACTTAAATGCACGGTTGGTTTTCATTTTCTTATACTCTTTTGAGGCAAATAACATCTCATCCTCATTGCCACTGTTATATTCCATGCTAAGGTGTATATTAGAAGAAAGGTTTATTGCACACAACCAGTACAATATGAAATACGGTACAGTTATACACACAGGTCAATCTAGTAGTGAGTGCCACTAATTGGAAGGTCGGACGTGCTTGCATCGTCTCACTCAAGTCTCTCGTAGATGGTTGACTTTATAGGTACTTACTGCCTATAGTGTAATCACTCATGGGTTATTCCATTACATCAGTATAAGAACAAATGTGTAAGCACCTCAGAAATGAAATATGAAGATTATAATGAATCCTAGTTTAACTGACAAATGCTAAAAATAACATGTGAGCAACAAAGAACAATTCTAAGAACAGAGAAACTTACAAGTGCTTAAACTTCTAGGCTATATAAGGAACATTCCCAAGACAAACTGAGGGAAAGAGAAACAAAAGGAAATTGAGTGGAATGCTTATCAGAACAGGGACAAAGAAAATGGTAAATAGTTGAAAGATACAAGAAAATGTTGGGAGTTCGGGAGATTAGCCATAATCATCTAATTGTCCTATCTTCAGAGACTGTTGCTAAAATAGTAGCATCTGATTTTCCATTCCCCCCCACCCCCCAACAAAAAAAAGCAGGTGTTATACTTGGTGTTTTACTAAGTCCTCTCCACAAGGCAGGATATGGCATAAAACCAGTTTTTAACATGTAGTTTTCCGAGCGTGTATGCTCGGGCAAAAATTCCCTGTAGACCCTGCATTCGTGGGGGTCAGGTTTCAGTCTACCTTCCCAGATGAAACACTACCTGTAAGCATAGCCTTGTCCGAATTCCTCTCCACCTGAAGACAGAGAGGTCAACAAGCAGTGTATCGGTTTTATGAATTATAAACAGGTGTTATACTCGCCAAAGTAGATCATTTTTTGAGTCACTCTCCATCAAAACCTGTGAGCTGAATGTGAACATGAAAGAAGCAAAAAAAAAATGTCACCCTTTACATAAGAGCTCCAAGCATCACATCTGACTGAGAAAATAAATCCCCTCAAAAAATTATACATATTAAAAAAAACAGAGAAACTGCAAATGTTTTTTGTTGTAATGTGGATCTTTTAAAAAAAAAAAAAAAATAATATATATTATGCTTTATTTTCCCTAATTTTGCAACACGGGTTTCAGGTCTCCCAACCTTCTTCAGGAAAAGAGTGGATATTTTCATATATTATTAAAATGAATTAATTTTCCTTATATTTTTCGATGTTAAACATTCTTTTTTGTGTGGTAATGACACAAATGTCTTTCTTGAAATGGCAGTGAGAAAGTTGTCCTGCATAAAACAATCAAGATTGGTCCGAGAAAGGGTGAGAAAGATATCTATATTCTTATCTTTTAATGACCTCTCTGGGTTCTTAAATCTATTACCATTTTTTTTGTATTGTGTGTATTTTTGTCACCACACAAAAAAAAAGACAATGTTTAACATCAAGAATGTTTAACATCGAAAAACATAAGGAAAATTAATTCATTTCAATAATATGTGGAAATATTCACTCTTTGCCTGAGGAAGGTCATGAAATCCGATACATATGTCACAAAATTAGGGGGAAAAAAAACATAAGATATATTTTTTTAAAAAGGTCCACATTAAACCGAAAACATTTGCATGGTTTCTCTTTTTTTTTTTATATATATATATATATATATATATATATATATATATATATATTTTTCTCATTGTTACAACTATAACCTCTTCCTTTTTATATATATATATATATATATATATATAAAATACAATTAAAAGGAGCCAATTCTCATTGTTACAACTATAACCTGATTTGATCCCTGTTTATATATATATATATATATATATATATATATATATATATATAAAATACAATGCACACAAAAGGAGCCAATTATCCCCAGAATGCTACTGCAAAAAAAGCATTCCACCTTGATTCTCAATAACAAAAAAGTGCTGATTCATGATCCACTTTCAACTTTGAAGGACACTGCATTTCATGACACTGTTAGCATTCACAATGAGTTGGAAAGCTGTCAATGCCACCATCAGTGACCCAGGCTAACTGACCCAATGCACATTGATTACTTCCAGGCTCTAAAAATTCTCTTGGAATTATTCCAAGTCACTTTTAATACATTTCACCTTGCTTATAAAATACATTCCATCTTGATTCTCAATATCAGCAATATAAAGAATCTCATCTTAGCAATTCTTTCCTTCTTTTCATTTTGCTTTACTAGTGGTAAATCTTTCATTTTTTTTTAAAATGAATGACATATAACAATTTATAGATGAAATAAAGGCTTTAAGATAAAATTTAGGGAATAAAACCAAAAATTCATGGATGGAATCAAACTTTTTAAGTTGAATTCACTGAAGGCTTTTCAAATGATGAAATTGATTATTATTGCTAAAGTAGTTTGAAAAAAACATTCTCTTGGAATTATTAATGAAAAGGACAATTTAAAAACATATTCTTCTTAGATAAAATAATACATTTGCTGATTAAAGCTTATATATATATATATATATATATATATATGATAGATATTAAGATGTATATTTTCCAGCTAATGCATCGCAGAATAGAATTCTTGGATATTACAGAATTCACTGAATATGAAATAATTAAAATGGAATTCAATGGGAACGAAAAAGGACAATTTAAATATGATGAAATAAGTGATAAAACAAGATGGAAACAGTTTATTTTGCTTCTTATTATTTATCCTGTGTTCTACCCAGCAGCAAGCCTATCTTCTATGCATTAATCTATTTGCTCATCTATCAGCCAAGTTATTTTTCAATCTCTGTGTCTTACATTTATTTTTTTTCTTGCCTCTTTTACTATCTTTATATCTTTTGCTGTCCAAATTCACTTGCATCTTTATTCACCTCGGTTTATATCTACCTACTTATCTACAACTATATTCATCATCTGCTACGCTATTTCTCTAAATGAAATTATTCATATCTTTCAATCTTATTCTTTTATGTATGAAGAGGTGTAGAAATGTCCTTGACCCTACCCGTTTCCAAAAATCTAAATGACCAAACATCAGAATTTTTTTTTTTCTAAATCTTTTTGGTCATGCCAGAAACATTTCAGTATGCCCTCATGAACCTCAACGTATTTTTTTTTTATTTCTTTTCTGCTGTTTATTTCTATATGTATTTCTATTCATATATATTTTTCTCTAGATATCTGTGTCAGTCTAAATTAATCTTCTTCCTCCATATTATTGCCTTAACATTAGGAATTCAGCCAAGGAAGTATCTTCGTCATTGTATGGTAGAGCAGTCAGTCTGTTTGCATCGATCTTTGCTTGCACGTATACTAACTTCAGTTATTGGTTTTCAATCAAACCTTTCACTATCCATCAATCTAGCAAACCATTTCCTACTTTTTAATGAAGGCACTCACTCTTATCTCTACAAATTCAGTAGAAAAAAAGAAATGGAAATATGTTTATCAATCTTGATATTTTCATCTGTTTTCGCTAGAATCTTTCCATTATGAATTTCATCCAACCAACATCCTAATGATAACGTGTATAAAGGAGGAGGTTTCTAAGCATCGCTTTCCACCTGTTCACACCAATTGTTCCTTCAGATTACATCAAAAATGGGGTCATTGCTATCATGCCTGAACTAGAGCTGCACAATCTTCACTTTCCAGCCTTGAGAGAGTTTGAAATTGGTTACGTGATCATCTTCTATACTTTGTCATCTTTTTCTTGCAGATGCTTTTTTGTAAGCCTATCACTAAATACTCAAATGCACATTCTTTAGTTTCACCAGTTCAGACCTTCATAGCCAGGGTATACCATCCAACTTCCATGGAGTCAAATTATCCTCATTTCCACTGTGTTATAAATGTAAAAAGAAACTTCCACTCAAACAAGAACATCTACTTTGTGGAACACGCTCCCTTGAGGATGCTTTCTTGAACACTACAATCTTAACCTCTTCAAGTCAAGGGTCAATCTTTATCTATTCTCTTTTTCCTCATAATCTGCATATCCTAACATCTCCTTTATTCATATCACACATCTCATTCATCATAACCATTTCAACCCTTTAAGTGGCTCTAGTAATAATAGTAACCATCTGTGTGGTCAAATAAAAGATAATGGTAATATTAACTGTTTCCTTATAAGGAAACATTTAGCATGAAACTCATAAAATCTTTCTGTGAAAATTTTTAAGGAAAATAGGCTTCTTAAATCCTGTAACTGTTATTGCTCTTTCCACTATTGATGTAGGGTTCCTTCTTAACAGTTTGTCTGAAGTAGTGTAGAATGCCAGCATCTTGATTATGTCATTTTCTCTGAGTTACATGTGCTATTCATTATAGTTGTTGCAAGATTGGTTTGGTTTGTTTTACGGCATATCAACCTCAATAGGTTATTTAATGCCGACAAGATTTTTATTGCTGGTAATATTTCTTTTTCAAAATGTATTGCTGGCAATAATTTTTCTTCAAAGATTTATTTCTGGTATTAAAACCTATTTTTACACTTTCATAGTGTTTTGACCCCAGTCTGAGGGTTAACTATTTACCCATAGCTGGAACCCTAACAGGTGCTACTACCCTGGGTCAGGAACACCAGCAATTAGGAGGTGGTACCACGCTCTTCAAAACCTCCTGATCAGAGACCTTGCTGTTGGATGTAGTTTATTGTCTTACCCAGGAGGCAGATGTAATTTATCATCATACCCAGGATGGAGTTGTTGCAAGACATCAAGTGATGTGCTTTTTGTGATTTTGTAGTGCCAGTTCACAAAGTTTGAAGGGGAATAATTATTGCTAAGACCTACAGCCTTCATTTAGTTAAAACCATTTTAACCATTGATCTGAGAATGTAGTTGTATACAGCTGACAGTTTAAATATTTCTTAAAGAGTTTGGCACCAATAAGCATCTCTCTCTCAGTAAATGAAGTCAGGCTTATTATAGCATTAGGAGTTCAGTGAAGGAGATTGAAAGGAACCATAGCTTCATCATCATCCAAGGAGGAAGAAATAAGTTAGCATCAATTTGTTAGCTTATTTGCCCATTTCTTTTACTATCTTTGTATTTATTGTTCTAACTATTTACCAATCTATCAGTCTAGCAAGCTGCTACTTTTCTAATGAAGGCAGTCACTCATGTAAGAAGTTCAATAAAAAAAAGAAAACATAGAAATGAATATATATCAGTTTCAGTAAGTTTATCAATGCCCTTGTTCAGCCTTTGTTATGCTTGGAGTAAAGGGCACTTATCTGTTTATATTAGATCTTTCTCAATATTTATCTTGGTTCAAATCTTTATCTCTTTATTCTAGTAATGTATGGAGCCACTTCTTTTAGAGGAATGGCAATATTCCTCGTAAGGCATTCCTAAATCAATCAAAACAAATATCTCTACCTGGACTTGCAGGTGGTGTAACAGTTATCAATATAGAAAATGGAACTGGTGATCCAAGTTCAAAGTCTCATCTGATACATCCATTTTTGCTCTAATGCTCTTATAAAAGGCATGAATACTACTCTTATTCCCCCAGATATGGATTAAATAGCTATGTAAATAATATTCTCTAGCCTTTGAAGGCAGCCAGTCTGGAAAAAGGACTACTCTGAATTTAAAAAAAATAAAATGCCTGAACTTTCAGAACTATTGGTACACTCAGTCGGTGCAAATAAATTCCACAGATGAAGCTATATAGACAATATATATATAATATATATATATATATATATATATATATATATATATATAAAATATATATATGGGAAAATGTTTTTTACATATTAGAAACAGTTTTAGGGAAAAATTATGACAAAGTGGAAAAAGCTTTTGTGTGGAATGTTGTGTCCTTTGTGACTTCATTAGGCTAAAGTGATGTTTACATTGATGCAACTACACATCTGCCTGAAGGAGAGGGGACACTGAAAACTACTGTGTAGTTGCATCAATATAAACATCACTTTAGCCCAATGATGTCCTAAAGGATGAAATGCATCATGCAAAACCTTTTTCTACTTTGTCATATATATATATATATATATATATATATATATATATATATATATATATATATATATATATGTGTATGTATATATATATATATTTTATTGTTATACATCATTTATATATACACACAAATATCTAAGTAAATGTTCTGTTTATAATAAACAGTATTAATAACATTTACCAGCCTGAACATTCGAGAAATTTCAGACAAAATATGCATCCTCTGACAGGAATCAAACCTGTATCCTACACAGAACTGTCATGTAGCCTGATGTGTTATACCAGTTTAGCTATAAAGAACCATCTGGCTAGCAAAGGTCAATTTTACTGCTTTTAAACTACGAACTTGCCATGATTTCCCTCAACTGTCCATATCTGTGTGAAGCATATCTTAACGTAAACAAATGACATTATGAAATTATGACAATTATGAAATGGACAAAGTCTGACAATTATTTTAATATATTTTAGTTTTATTTATATTGTTTATTATAAACAGAGCATTTACTTAAAAATTTTTGTATATATATAAATAATGTATAACAATAAAATATATTAAAATAATTTCGTAATATATGTGTGTGTGTGTGTGTGTGTGTGTGTGTAGACATACACACTGACTGATAGAAGATAAAACTACAACACCTGAAAAGATGATGCAGAATTTTATCTCGGCACAGTATGAACACACTTATATGCTACTATGGGAATATTCAAGGTGGAAATGGTACCAAAATCCAAGATGTTATGATCCCTAGTGTCATGGTGGGGTTTATTAAAATTTTGGTAGTGTATGTGTCCAAAATTCCAAAATTTCCCATGTATTTAAATCTCCTTGTTCAATCAAAATAAAAGATAATAAATAGAATGCAAATTAAAAAATTTTTTTTTTTTTTTAAATGGAGCATGTACTATAGAAGTAACTCACCCTGATCCAAGAATTTAAGTGACTACCTGGAAATTGGCACACATGTACTTAGTGAAAATAGGTTAAACATTATCTGATCCCATCATTTTAGTAGTTTGTTACTTTCTGAAATTTCATAAGCAAACTGACACTGCCTACTGGCTATGGGTTCAGGACCGTACTTGATAACACCAGCAGTGGGATTCATTCAATAACAGTGACATACTAGACATAAGAATATAATTAATTAAAAATGTGTGATGTTTCATAAAATTGTTGCTTAATGTTATATTAACTATTTCCTTATCAGTAAACATTTGGCATTCAATGACTGAACAGTCACTCTTACATTCAGTTGAAATTTAGAAAAGCTTTCAATTAAAACAATTTGATAAGAAAATAGGTTTCTCAAGCCCACTGTTATTACTCTTTCTAATATTAATGTGGGGTTTCCTTCCTAACCTTTTGTTTGTAGTAGTGTAGAATGCTGACATCTTCATTATATCATTATTTTCCTTTCAGCGACATGTATTGTCTGTTTTACTACTATTGAGGTTATTTAGTACAATCCTTTTTTAGTGATTTTGTAATATCACTTCATGAGGTTCCTCACTAAGACCTAAGGCACCATTTGCTCAAAGCCATGTTCAAAGATCTGTGAAAGCAGTTGTATACAGTTGACAGTTTAGGCATTTCTGAACAGTTTGAACACCATTCATATTGGATGCCATGAAAGTCTTTATTTGATAAGGCGAAGAACATGACTAGAATTTATAGGCTAATATTTTGGTTTTGTAGCAACCTGCGTTGCTGGTCAGCATATTCTGTGTTCAATTTCCTTATCTCCTATACTAAATCTGTCACAACTTTCTACACACTCATATATTTGAAGTGTTTCTTCTTCAATGTGCTGTGTCCCTTCATGATGCAGGCAGTCATGGATCGCCACAACTTCTTGTTCTTTATAAGTGAGTAAGGTTCATTATTTGGCTATCTCCCCTAATCCCTGTTCTGATAACAATCTATATGAGCTCGTTTTATAGGTTATCCACTGCTTTCCTGTTTCTTGCCTTCAATGTCCTGTGAGGTACAAGTTTTCTAAACACTCTTTCCTCATTATGTACCCTAGAAATTTTAATTGACTCTTTCTGATTCTAAGCATAAATGTGTTTTTTTTGCTTCCATTTTCCCTAAAACTTTCTTGTTACGCATATGTTCAATCCATGATATTCTCAGCATCCTTATGTAGAACAACATTATTGTTGCCTCAATCTCTTCATCAGCATTGTATCCTAGATAAGTATTGTAGCATATGGGGTGATAATGGGTATATCTCCATTTACATAAATACAGTAGTAAATACTGTATGTTGGTCTGCAGTTGGAGATTCATTGTGGAATTCACTTGATTCACTCCTAGCAGTTGACTACTACTTCTATGCACTGCTGGCAAATCTTATACATGTTGTTCTTGTCCTAAATATTATCATTCATTACCAACCTTTGTGTGATTATTCTATTTAGTAACCTTTCCTTGGTTTCAACAATAAGAGAACTGATATTATATAACAGTTCAATACTCTTCCTTGCTTCTAATGAAATTTTTCTATTTCTTCATACTTTGCTTAAATTTTGGAAGGTATCTTTCCCTGTTGCAGTGCACCTTCAGGTCTGTCTTGCATTTTCCATCACATTAAAACACTGAAGATATTTAAATTTTTGTATTTGTTTGAATTTATGGTCCGAATCCTAGGGTATTCCTTTTGTAGACAACTATACATTCTGCCTATTTATCTTCAATGTTTAGTCCTTTCTTCTTGCTTTCCTTCACTAGCTTTCTGTAGGAGTTTTTATACTTTCTTTTCTGTGCCTGCTATCAACACTGTATCATCTGCATATCTTATTTTGTTAAGATTGTAGCTGCCAATAACGAATCCTGGTAGGACTTCTATTTCTCTCATCATTGACTATGTAAAAGTCGAATAGGTCAAGTCAAAAGACACATCTTTGTCTTATAGGCCTATTTTTGTTTATTTACTGACTTTATTTTCTATCTGTATGCAAGTGGTTTACTTCCAGTATAAGTTCTGGATTATTTTAATATCTTCCAATAAATTAAGTTTATTTAACCATTGAAACAGTTCTATGTTGTCCTTTCTTCATCAAATGCTTTTGCATAATCTATAAAATGGTCATACAACCTTCTGTATTTGTATTATGCTTTCTGATACCATCTTTTTCTTTCTTTTTATGTGCCATATCCTTTCAAGACATAGCTGATCATGGCTCTCCACTTCCCCCTATCCCTTGTAGTTCTCAACAAGTCCCATCGCTCTGCCCCCCCCCGAACATGTTCTGTCATCCACTTGCTTAAGCCCGCTAAGTATGTCATACATTGTTTTTACTTGTCTCTCTTTCCCTCTATTTGACCTGCAAGTATCAGATTCTCTAAGCCCTCTTTCCTCATTACATGTCCCAGAAACTTCAGCTGCTTCTCCCTGATGTTAAGTATAAGCCTCCTCCTTATTTGCAACCTCTCTAAGATCTCATTGTTGCTCACATACTCGGTCCATGATATCCTCATCATCCTTCTGTAGAACCACATCTGTCGCCTTGAGTCTCTTTTTCATCTTTGAGGAGACTGTCCAACATACCATAGTGAGCAAAACTATTACATTCAATGTCTAATGAAACACAACTTCTTGATCTACTTCTGGTCTAATTCTGCTGCATGTTCTATTCTTTAAACTTCAGAAAAGTTCTGTTATACGACTCATTAGGCTGATTGTTTGATGGAGTTAGTATTCATTTGCATCTGGCTTCTTAGGCAATGCTATGGAAATGGATCAATTTAGGTCTTTTAATGTCCTTCCTCAAAGATGAAGAGACTCAAGGTGACAGAGATGTGGTTCTACAGAAGGATACTAAGGTTAACACGGACTGAGGAAGAGACAGCTGAAGTTTCTGGGACATAATGAGGAAGGAGGGCCTGGGGAATCTAATAATCAGAGACAAGGGAAAACAGCGTGTTGCATACCTAGTAGACATGGGCAGGTGGAACACAGAACATAGTCTGGGGAGAAGAAGCAGAGGGAAGGAACTTTTTGAGAGTTGCAAGGGATAGAGGGAGGTGGAGAGCAATGATCGCCCACATCCTGAAAGGACATGGCACATAAAAAGAAAGAATGTCCTTCTTTTTGGGTGCATAGAAATACAAAATTTCCAGACAAATATCATGAAATTTCTTCAAAAGTACTATGGTATCTGGTTTTGATACCAATCTCTCCTGGAATAGCAGATATTCAGATAAGATTTTCTCTGCTGTCATTTGATTTAACATTCATACCAGTAGACAGTCTTTTAGATTTAGACAGTGATGCCTGCTTCAAGAAGCTTCAGTGTCCTGCAACAATTTAGTACAAGTCATTTATATTTCCTGTGTTTATCGTAGATGTGTGCATGATATTAACGATACAGTGTTTATAGATATATACAGTGTTGATGATGTCATTAAGATCACTTGAGAAACAGTTTTACCATGCAGTGTTGATTTCTATGTCCACACTTTCTTTTTCTTTACATTTTGTTCTCTTCAGGACACAGGTAACCATAGTTCTAAACAGTTTGATTTTCATTGTTATCTTAAGATTATGGAGTGGTTTCCCATCACTTTCCCTATGGTTTTGAATTCAGTGTAATTCTTCACCTATACTGGCTGTCACTCAAAACAAGAGAACCCAGTTTACACTGTTATTTAATCCATAGGGTTAAAAAGATACAGATTCAGGTTTTTCTCATATGTATTAGAGCAAAAATGAACATGATAGATGAGGTAGGAATTTGAACTTTTCTTTTTACTTTTTAATTGTTACCTGCATATCCCATTATATATATATATATATATATATATATATAGTTGCAAAAAAGTCACTATACAGTTATTTACAATAACAATTAAAACAAAGTAATTAATCAACAGTCTAGAAATTTATTATTAATAACCTGTTCATACTGTAAGCCATCTGCTTCATTGCTTTGCTTTTTAATTATAAATGTATAGTGACTTTATTGCCACCCTCTGTGTGTGTGTGTGCGTGTGTGTGTAGACAGAGAGAGATATTCATTACTGAATTAAGTGCTTTAACAAAGGAGATTATTTTGACAAAAATATTTGAATAAAATAAATGTTGATATGCCTTAGTACACAACTGATCCCCAGTAAATTATATCAGGATGTTTTTCCATCTAATCTGTTTCTGCTCACACAGTCTCTCCTGACAGACCCCCCAGTCTTTCCTACCAGACACCCCAGCTCACCCAGTCTTTCATTTAATTTATTAATGTATTTAGTTTTGTGGCATACAAAGTTTAGTGACAATGTTTGGTGAACTCTTCATAAAGATATTACAATGAACTTCAAAGAACAGTAAAAACGCTAACTTGATAAAATTCAGATTAATCTATTAAATGCCACACAACATACATGTGCATCTTGGGGCATGTTGTCTGACATATATGTGTCCATTCCAGTTCTATTTAGGTCAATACAGTGGCAATGATATGTTCAAGTAAGTTTCTGCTTATTTTGTTGTGCTGTACATATTTTGTCTTGAATAAATAGCAGCAAACCAAGAAAATACTCTTGCAAAAACAACACTACTTGTTTCAGATTAAATGGATGTATTTTTCCATAAAATTTTTCCATGTTCTTTATTATTTCACTAAGAATAAAAACCTTCATTAATATTAAAAAAATGATTTTCTTCACTTGCTGGTGACCTTTTGCCCAATCACATTAATCCAGTTAGTTACAATATTATCTGATGTTCTGGAATTAAAAATTTTAATTGTCATTTGAAATTTTATCTTTATCAACAGGATTATACTAACTGCTGTAAAAGTGAAAATAACAAAAAATTGTAAAGTTAAAAAATACGCCTTTGATTTTGAGATGTTAAAATCCATGCACTATTTCCTTAAGTTGTTTTTGTTGTTACTACAATGTTCTGACCAATCCATCTGTCTTTTTCATGCATACAACCACTAAGGGAAGACTATCTATTTCCAGATAATGGTAGTGAACAAAAAAATTATTGTATATACTTGACTTGGCTTGTTTGCAGGCTTTTCTGTTGGAGAGTGAAAAAAATGAAGGCATTCAGTAGAGATTCCTTTGTTCAGATGTGAGAGATTTGGAAAATCTCTTCACACACACACATATATATATATATATATACACATGGCCTGACGATTGCATCTAGCATGAAACAGACTGTCGCCTCTAAGTGTTGACTTCTATGTTCACTTATAAATTTACACACGCTCTATCTCTGATATTGAGCACTTTATCCCATAAATATAGCACACCTTAAGACTATATTTCTTCATTATATATATATATATATATATATATATATATATATATATATATATATATACAAACATATATATATATATATACACAAGTTACTAAGAATGATATTGCCTGGCTTATGTTTCTGGAAATTAAACAAATCACAGAGAATATTTTCAAGGATTTCTTTTCTGTGAACCATTTTCTGGAAAATTCTTTTTTTTTTCCTCATGTATTGTATGCTTGAAGAAAGCTACAGAATGGATTGATGCAAATTCAACAACAGAAGTAACATACAGAATGATTTTAATACTCTGGACAATTCTTGGAATGAGAAATAATTCTGTTTATGATATATGAACGTGTTCTCTGATTACAGCATACAATTGGGGAAAGCTGGAAAACATAACAGTTGAATTTTAATGTTGAAAATAAGATTAGTAATCTGAATAAAAAAATAAAAATGTCAATACTTTCATACGATGCACAAAAGACACTAAGATACAAGGGGTTACTGAGTGTGAAGAATAAAAGAGAAAGATTATTAAGGAGCGAGAACAATAGAATAGTAATCAAGAACACATTAGATAAGGGAAGTAATCGGGGTGTTTTACCACATTTTCCCCGGCTTTGATTTCTCCTAGTCCAACACAAAATCATCCAGGTGACTGGGTCTCTTGACACTTCTCTGGAATTGTCTTCGTGTCAGCTTATCTGGGCTTTCAGGTGTTACGGGAACAGTCGGCCAGAAGTATTTCGTCTCATATTGCTTTTGTCTCCTTCTTGAAGTGGGACACTCCGATTCTGAAAGCTGATTATCAGTGTCTGTGGTAATATGCTCCCGTTTTGAGAGAGCTATTCTGGTGTCGATTTCTGAATCGTCAGTATTGGGGTCTTGTTGCTCAGGAGAATCCAATGACATTGCATCATCGTTACTATCAAGAGGGAGACAGATTACTTGAGGGGAGAGTTACTCCTCCCTCTGGTTTGATAACTCGTCAACAGGGGCCAAATCTCTGAGAGAAACTTTCGATTGTCTCCCGTCGTAGCGCTGGATGCACCCATAAAGTGGGCTCGCTTCAGGCCGTTCCACCTTACTCACAGAAGAATCATACTTGCTTTGTCAAACATACTTTCTGTGTAAAACAGTACCTGGCTGTGAGAGCCAAGAAGAGAGGCAGATCCCGACCGATCTTAACCTTGGAAATTTTAAAAACCTTTCGTGAGGTATTGCATTAGTTCTTGCACACATAGTGTACAGAGCCTAGTTTATTACGTCTTCTCAATGTCTGAATGAAAGGTTTGGGTTTTCAAGAGTTAAATGTATGGTCTTCCATATTATGCCATTGTATCTCTGACACTGTCCATTCCCTTGAGGATTGTATAAGATAATCTTGTAGAATCAGATTCCTACATTTTTTTAAAATCTTAAATTTTGTGCAAGTTAAACATATAGAGGCTCCCAGCCAAATATAACAACTGATGTATTTTGATTGGTTGTAAAATATTAATTAGGTGTCGTCAACTACGTCCGAAAATTACCGACCCAAATTTTGACCTCTAGTTGACGCCATAAAATGTAAACATGTTTACGAGCCTCCCCACGTGACCAAGAGAACAAATAAAAACGAAACTTCGACGCGACTTGGTGGGCACTTAAAATATTGAAACCAATTCACTTGACTTCATTGGAAATCAACACAGCAAAGGAGACGAACTTATCTTCAATACAACAACAAACTTTGTCAACCATCTCCAGGCTTAACGCTCACTCCCACAAAATATTCTATTCCACAAGAATCTCTGGTTAATGAGCGATAACAATCAGCGAGTCAAGAACAATACTTTTTTTTATTTAATACACAAAAAACATCTGTTTAATTTTCCTATAAAAACAAATATAGCTAACTGTCATTTTCACACATACAGTACAGTAGCTCAAATTCTTTCAGTAACACACGCACCAAAGAACTCTATTGTGTTTATCAACTTTTGTACTATATATTATGTATTTGTTGTGTTTATAAAACAATATTTATTGTTGAACAAATTCACATCTTCTTCTACTTGATTATTTCTCTTGTTGTTGTCTTTGTTACATTTGATATTGTAAAAATTATAGAGGGTCAGTTTTTATTTCTATTTATAACCAATACAAATTGGCTGACCCACTATAGTCTGGATTACAGCCACTAACTATACCAATAGGAATCTTACTTGATCAGACATAAAAGAAGTCCAGCGATCTGTATGAATACAAGCTGGCACCTCGAATATTGAGAACAGTGAGCAAAGATAGCATATGATCGTTGTTGCACTTACATTTTTGACAGGGAAAGTCAAAAAGGAATTCGTCAACGATAGTAGATATTTGTTTCGGGATTTCGATGGAAGAGGTCGCTTAAAGGACATGCTCAGCTTCTCAAATGGCTGTGTAGCTTTTACTATGGTTCCATGTTCGGGTTTATAGAACCTTGGTTTTATTCGAGTACAAATCTGACAATCGTTTATTATTCGTTTCATGTTATCAACTGAAAAAGACAAATTCAGGCTCCGAATTACATACATTATCCTCGTGATGCCTGGATGACAGAGATCGTTATGAACTTTTTGTAGATATTTTGTACTGTTTGTTGATCCACACGCTTATGACAGCGCGTCCGCCATTGCATTTTCCTTTCCCGACCGATAGAAAAAGTCACACGAAAAACAAGAAGGCTCTACCCTCCATCCCGCTAAATTTTCATTTTTTTAAATTTATTTTGCTTTATATCTTGGGATTAAACATAAAAGCGATTGACTTTTGATCAGTGATTAATTTAAAGCAGTGACCAATTAAGAAATGTCGCCATTTTTTTAGTGCCTCAGCTATGGCATAAGCCTCCTTTTCGACAGCCGAATGTCTGCGCTCAGGATTTGACAATGTTCTGGAGAAGAACACTATAAGGCGTTCGAATTGCCTTAACACAGCAGCTATGGTGTGGTTGGAAGTGTTGGTAGGATTTGCCGAAGTGATAGCCGAGTTGGCAATATCAGTTTTTAACCCCTTAAAGGCTTTAATGGCAGAAAAAGGTAAAGGAAATTTAATAATTTTCGTAAGTGGGTGTATTTTCTCAGCAAAGAAGGATAGCCATTGAGAATAATGAGTGAATATACCCATGGTTCGTTGCAAGGCGGCTATAGTGTTGAGAATAGATAGTTTTAGCAGTTGTTTTAGCCGTTCAGGGTCCGGCTTCATGACTCCTTTGGCCACAATGTATCCAAGTAGTCTGATGGTTGTCGACCCATAAGAACTCTTGTCATGGTTGAGTGTAAGATTATATTTCTTGACAGCTGCTAAAAACCGCTTTATGTTGCGATTGTGATCGATCCAGTCATGGCTACACACTGTCACATTATCTATGTAGGCAAAGGTGCCTTGTAGTCTTTCTTCAAGAATTATTTTATTGAGGATCCTCTGAAAATTGGAAACACCGTTAGTGACCACAAACGCAATCCGTTGTGACTGATAAAGTTGTTCACAGACCTCAAAAGCCATATGTCTTATCTTTAGGGTTTATAGTTACTTTGTGGCAAGCACTCCTTAGGTCTAATGTGCTAAATATTCCGTATTCGGCGATCTCATTTATCATCACGTCGGGATATAGGGTATGCATTCAGGAGGGTGCACCTATTTATAGTTTGGGAGTAGTCTATGTCCATCCTTTATTATTATTATTATCAGAGGACATTATTAATACTTGTGTCCTCCATGGAGAGCTGCTTTCTTCGATTATTCCTTCTCTTAACATTTCTGTTACTTTTGCTTGAACAAAAATTTTGTCTTGAGAATATTTTCGATATTCGGTGGCCACTGGTTTACAGTTTTTGGTTAAGTTTTCGAAAAGAGAGCAGTATTGTACATTTATAGCAGCCAAAACACAGATGTTCAATGCCGGTTTAGTGCTCTCAAAAGTGAGTAATATTAGAATGCTGTTTGAGGAAATCATGGCTCAGTATGGCACCACAGCACAGATTTGGCATCACGACAAATTTGGTGTTAGTGCAGTTAGTTTGATTCAATTCTAGGCAAGCCAAAATATATCCTCTAACCTGCGAAGATAGTGAAGCGTTCACCATAGCCACCTATTACAAAATAAAAATTTTAAATCTGCTTCTTTTTGCAATATAACCGCCAATAAAAATCTGAGCTTCCCGTGTCGACGAGAACATTCATTTCTACCCAGTTTATTTTGACCATTAATATAACCTTTGAAAGACATTTAGGGTTTGCCGTTGATACAATACTAGTCCAATAGGAGCATTCAAACCAAATGAAAAAAAAAGCTTGATCGACAAATCTTAGAGAAATATCCCTTCTTTCCGCAGTTGTGGCATTTAGTTTCCCTGGCTAGGTAACACGGTAATTTGGGACCACAAAAATAACAGCACTAGCAGTGTCTTCCGGGGAGAGAAGATTTTGAACTGGCAGAGGTGCTGGTTTCAGAAATGAGGAAGTCTATCGTAGAGGACAGTCTTTTTTCCCCTGTTTGGGTCATTTGAACTGGTGGAATAGTAGTAGTGTGAGTACTTAGTGCAGCCTCTGCAACACTTGTTTGCAGGTATGAACAAGATTGCTTTCCTGTCATCTCCAAGGCAAGTGCCTCTTGCAAGCAGTAGCTAAATCTAGTTGTTTATTTTCCAGCAAACTTTGACGGATATAGTTTGATTCTAATCTATATAGGGAAGTCTCTGATATATTCGCCCTTTGCCTGTTCTGCTGTAAGTCGCAGTCTCGACTTAAGATATTTAACCATTAAAAGATACTGTTCTAACCCCTCCTCAGAGGATTGGTGGGTAGTTGCTATCATATATCGGGCAAAGGTTGTTTTCTCTCTTCACAAAAATTCCATCCAAAACATCCATGGCACTCTGGTAAATTTTGCAGTGAGAAATATTGGTATATACAGATATGGAAACGTGGTGCATTAGCAGGCTAAGTCTGTCCACATCAGAAATAGGGTGGATGAACTGTTTTCCAGTACGAGCAAGAATTCTTCGAATAAAAGTTTCCAATATTGCCAGGAACCAGTAGAAGACGAGTCTGCAGAGTCCAAGAGAGAGACGTTTTGGTTTAAGGTATTTGTCTATAATTACGTTCCATAAATTGTAATGAAAACTAGTTCGGTTTAATGTGCCTTTGTTGAATGTAAATGAAGAATCTTTCCGTTTTGGCTAAGACAAGGGAGGTAATCGGGTTATCTTACCACAATATATAATATATATATATATATATATATATATATAATATATATATATATGTATGTATATATATACATACAAAGAAAAAACAGTAAGATATATGTAATCCGGTGTTATAGATATTTTTACAAAATAGTGCTCGATGTAAATTTACAGAGCATTATTATAAATTAATTGATTTAAAATGTTTTTTTTTCGCTACACAGTTCTAACCATGTTTCAAAAATGGAAGCTAAAAGCCCCAAATTTAATTTTGTAATTAAATTAAAGACATTAGTTCCATTTCATCCTCAAGCAAATTTTGGAGTAACTTTTAAAATTACACAGCTAAAACAAAATTCATGTTTCCAAGGTTACAGATAAATCTATTTTTCTAGACAGGGGTGTCTAGGTGTTCAATATGTCTAGAACTGTGTAGTGAAAAAAAACATATTTTAAATCAATTAATTTATATATATATATATATATATATATATATATATATATATAAGAGAGAGTTATAAAAGAGATAGAGAGGTAGATAGAGATAAAATAATATATACAAGAGATTATAATAAAAACAGGTTGAAATCGTTGCACAAAAGCTTTCATGTTTCAATACTATGATTGTACTTCTTCAGGCAATGGTAAGTAACTGGTGATTAAGTAATTTTTAAGGAAATTTAGAAACAAAATGTTACCTTTTTTCTGAAAGTTAAAGTGTGGCAGGTGGGGGAATATAAGGTCAGAATTAAAAATAGACTTGTGGGTATGTCTTGATTAACTAATTAAAAGTCAGATCTATGCTAAATAGAAAAGTAAGCTCAGAGTGTGGAGGTGGGGGAGTTATTTTTTCATATCACGATGAACCAGAACATGGACACGCCATCACTGATGATTATGGAAAATATATAGATAAAATATTGTTGTACTTTGGATTGAACACTTTTTTAAAAGGAAATGCTATAAACAGTGAAATTTTACTCCATCTATTCTTTTCTCATTTTTGGATATATATATATATATATATATATATGAATTAAAAATCGAAAACTGAAAAAAAAAAAATAAACAAAATAACAATAAAATAAGTAAAATAAGTTAATCCAAACAAATTACCAAATCACACCCGTTAGAATAGATGAAACAGAATAAATAAAAAATGAACCCAAATGAATAAAGTAAATAATAAACAAATTAAACCAATATGGCCAAAATATTAGTTAGACTATAAAAATCAAAACAAAATCGGACAAAGAACATAACTATAACTATAATATAACGATAAAAAAATACGTTACTTAAAAATCGAAACTGAAAAGAGTAAGTAAAAATATAGAGTGTAATAAATTAATAATAAAAAACAAGCAAAATAAATTAATCTAAATTAATCCTGATAAATAAACTAAGAAACTGTTCCCTATAAATTAATCGTTAGAAAAATCAAGTAAAGAAATGAAGTGATAAACAAATTAAAAACTGCTCCCACCAAAATAATAGTTAGAATAAACTACAGCAATCAACCCCAAAATTGAATAAATATCTTTAATTATCTTCCCAAACCAAAACTATTAAATAAATGATATAAACAAATTTTTACTACATTAATAAAACACTGATTAAAATAAAAATAAATAAATAAATACAAGATAAGAAATAAAAATAGAAAATAAAAATAAATAAAAACAAGCCAAATAACCCAAATAAACGACTTCCGGCAAAATATCTGCCAAAATAGACTACCCACAATGCACTACTGACCCGCATATATAAATAGCTGAGAAAAAAAACAACTTTTGCAGCCTGATGATTGCGTCTAGCATGAAACAACCTATCGCCTCTGAGTGTTGACTTCAATGTTCACTTATATATATATATATATATATATATATATATATATATATATATATATATATATAAATTAATTAAAATTTGATTTATTAAAAACAAATAAGAACATTAGAAATTTGTTTGAGAAAACAAAATTGATAATTAGATCATAATTCATATATAATCACTAGAGAATTTGTCTTCTATGGTATCAGTCAAGTGACAGTGTTGAAGACAGTTCTAAGGATTTTGAAGCATAAACATTTGAAAGCAGAAAGAATTTCATTTCAGATTAAAAGAATTAATCTGGAAGGCATATCACATTGTAGATTTAGGAAATCCAACATGCAATGAAAACTAGTCAAAATGGTTTAAAATAAGAATTCACACCAAAAACCTCGGAGAGATGACAATTTATGATGGATTCTAGTTTTAATAAATTGATGATATCAAAAACATGAGGTCCTTTAACAAAGAATTCCCAGTTTTATACCACCTGACTGTTCAGACCAAAATGCTTATCTCGATTATTATACTCACCTCACAATATTTCAGACACTATCATTCTGCCTTCTTCAGGTGCTTGTTATATCCAGTCCAAGAGACACGTGCCAAGAGGATTAAATCATTATTTGAAACATAGGTTACTTGCAGTTTTGAGTTCAATCCTGAGTCTGTTAGTACTGAAGAATCACAGTGGAAGGTGAATAAGACTGCAGATTATGAAATATCTCCTAATTATGGAAAATGTAATAAGAAAAATGTACCCTGTGGATTGAATAAAGGGCTCAGTTAAAAAAAAATCACAATGTTACAGAATAAAACAGTAATCCTCTGGAGAAAGCTGTATGGTTCAATAGTTAAGATGTTAATATAAAAACCAAGATGAGCATGCTGGTTAGAATAGTAATTCCTCATCTAAAAATTATATAGAGATAGAGAGAGAGATAGATATAGGTATAGAGAGATATAGGTATAGATATATATATATATATATATTATATATATATTATATTATATTATATATATATAGATATAAATGAAAAGAATTCACAAGTAGAAAGTTTTTAACTTCTGGAAGAAGAAATGTTTCTATGATGGACATTTGGTTCTGCTATAAAAATATTCTTAGGCATTAAATATATTGAAATGCACTTCTCTTGGAGAATGCTTGCTTTTATCATAAAAATATTTTACATCTTCCATGTAAGAAACAGAGCAAAGAGAGATAACTTTTTTTGCTTCTGAAAGTCTACATTTCCTAGTGAAGGAAGCAAAAGTTTGAAGTCTGAGACAGTGCTTAACAGTGACAGAAAAATAAAATTGTAACATGCTGAATATGTGCCTCAATTTTCTCCAGATTAAATGCACAGGCAATATTGATGGAACACAGTAAAATATCACATATATAGATCAATACATATACTTCCATGACAAATAAGTTTAGGGCGGTGGGTGGGGGGGTCAACATCCATTCTTTGAAAAAAATTTCTTTACAAACTATATCCACTTACTACAAAACATACAACATCAATATTTTTATATTCCATGCCTACCCTCTTGTCTTATATATTTAAAGAGAAAGCACTAATGGTACCAACATATTTTAACTCATTCCCAAACTAAAACCATTTTGGGTATGATGATAAACTACATCCGCATCTTGGGTAAGACAAATTACATCCAATAGCAAGGCCTCTGATCAAGAGGTTTTGAAGAGCATGGAACCACCTCTTAATTGCTAGTATTCCCAGGTCCACCCTGACCTGGGGTGGTAGCACCTGTTAGGGTCCCAGCTATGGATAAATAGTTAACCCCCAAACTGGGGTCAAAACGCTAGGAAAGTGTAAAAATAGGTTTTAATACCAGGAATACTTTGTAAAAAAAAAAAAAATCATTATCAGCAATACATTTTTTAAGGAAAAAAAATATTACCAGCAATGGCATTTTGTCGGCATTAAATAACACATTGAGGTTGATATGCCATAAAACAAACCAAACCAAACACAAATTAAAAATTTACAAGAAAATTATTACCCCCTAGTTATTAGTCGACCAGTGACTTATTCAGCATAGGAGTGTACAGAAGTTCCAAAATAAGAGGTGTATCAACAGTAGTCAGAACATATTAATACGTCATATATCTTTCTTGAGTATCAACACAAATTTTTCTAACATGCATACGATTATTTGGATAGTAATATTATCCTGCAATATACAATAGCTTAGATAGACTGTGTGCTACCCAAAGCAGCCCTTGAGTTAATGAACCCTCTTACAAAAATAAGATATTGCACTGTGACTCCCTCAATATATATAATTCCTCACTAGTAGCATGACTCCCAATCTTCAGTTGCTGAATAGAGTCTCTCTACTCAACACTTGAAGATTGCATTGTGCATGAAACTGTGAAACATGATAATGATGAGGAATAATATGTATATTTATTAATAAATACTTAATAGCTCAGTTATATTACACTGAGCACTATTTTATTAACACCAGCACTCAATGTGTGATATATATATATATATTATATATATAGTATTAAGGTGTGCTATATTTATGGGATAAAGTGCTCAATATCAGAGATAGAGCATGTGTAAATATAAAAGTCAACACTTAGAGGCGACAGTCTGTTTCATGATAGACGCAATCTGATTGCGTCTATAATGAAACAGACTGTCACCTCTAAGTGTTGACTTCTATGTTCACTATATATATATATATATATATATATATATATAGTACAGCTAATAATGCAAGACTCTTCAGTAAAGCAAATCGAGTTCTCTCAGTCACTGTGTGTTTATCTAAAATAAATATGCTTAAATTCAATTTCATACTTGCTGTGCACCAATGGCTTAGTTGTAGAATCTCCGACTGATGCCAATTCAGCTGGGTTTCAATCCTAGCTAGAGGCAACCGGATGTGTAGCCACACTGGAGAGCTGTGATACAGTGAAACAATCTGTTCTGTGGATAACAACAATTATATATATATATATATATATATATATATATATATATATATATATATATATATATATATATATATATGTGTATGTGTATGTATATATACCATGTCCAAATTTAGGAAAAATAACCAAAAGCCATGTTATATTAATATAGGTTCTAACCACCGTAGACAAATTTTCAAACATATCTCTAATGTCGTCATGTTTAGATTATCTAGTAATTCTTCTAATATCAACATCTTCACTTAAAGTAGTCATGATTATGAACTAGAGCTAAAAAAATATTGGTTATAAAACCAAGCCTGTTTATAAAACTACAGATGAAACATCTGATGTAAGTAATAGGGACAAGAATAGTGGAAGGAATATTCTATGGTTCATGCCACCATATAATATGGATGTAGCTAATAAATTAGAGAAATAATTTTTTAGATTATTAAAGAAGAATTTTCCACTGTCAAATAACCTATACAAAATATTTAACAAAAATACCGTTAAATTAAGCTATAGTTGTATGCCCGACATTGCAAATTTGATCAATAAAAAGAACACTAAAAAAGCTCAAAAAAAAAAAAAAAAAAAAAATACTGAGTCCCCCAAATGCAACTTTATTAATAAGGCTGCTTGTACTCTTAAGGGCAAATGCCAATATGAATGCATAGTGTATAAAGTAAAAGTGTATAGCAACAGACACAATAATTATAATAGTAGTAATGGTAAAAAAGTATATGTGGGTTCTACCCAAGGATCTTTTAAAAAGAGATATTACAATCATAGTAGTTTTGCACACAAAATATATAGTCACAGGTCTAGTTTATCTATGTGTGGGAAATTAAAAAGAAGTAAGGTATAGATCCTATATTAAAATGGGAAATAGCAAAAAATGATATAAATATAAGACTGGTGATAGATATTGCCTCCTATGTATGGAGGAAGAATTAGCTATAGGTTCTTTCTATAAGCCTAATGAATTACTCAACCAGAGGTCTGAAATATTGAATGGTTGCAGGCATAAAAAAAGCCTGGTTACTTGGCTAATAGAATTTGTGTTTTATATATATATATATATATATATATATATATAGATAGAGAGAGAGGATGAAACAGCCATCCAGTGCTTTCTGCATTCTGTTGAGGTTTCTTCTAGACTTGATGAATTACTTAATTAGGATTATCTCAAACCCTCCTCATTATTTCTATCATATATATATATATATATATATATATATATATATATATATATATATATGGAATAACAATATATATTTTTATATATCAAGAACAGTATTGGGGAAAAAGTTTACTTGTGACATGTTTTATCCTTTAGGACTTCATCAGGCTAGATTTGTTATTGGTAGGACTACACATGTGCATGACAAGTGGGTGCTGGGAAGTTTAGAATTTTTTTTTTATCTAGGCAAATTCATTTAGAGTCTTTTTCTTCCCATCACTTCTGTAAGTAGGTATTCCACACTGTGATATTAGAAGATCTGCCAGGAATGGTGAAACGCTGTAAGAGCCAGCACGCAAATTTGCAGTAGATGACCTTGTGATTAAGGCACTCTCTAGATATTTATGCCATAGTGAATTATTTTCTTCTTTGATCAAAGTAGCATTTTTTTATGTCAAATTGTGGTCAGTCACATTATGATGGGCAACCAACATATTTGATGTATTATTTTGTAAAATATCCCTTTTGTGTTCATATTATTTTTTATTTAGATTCCTTGAGGTTTTTCTTTTGTATTTTTTGTGACAATTATTACAGTTAATGGAGTAAACTCCTTCAGGTTTTAGTTTATGTCTTGTCTAGTATTGACTAAGTCTTATTGTTTTGGATGTAGTATTAACAAAATTTATGTTGAGTTTAGATAAATTCTTTTCGATTGTAGATGCGATAGAATTAATAAGCAGGACAATATACATTTTTTTTATTCATTGGGTTCCCCAGGAGGGGGCCATTTTTTGTTTTGGAATATTTTATGGGCCTTTTGTTTTGCAATGAACATAAATTCCATTTATATATATATATATATATATATATATATATATATATATATATATATAGTTTTGTATTATAATATTACTTTCAGATACTCAACTATAATAATATGCTTTAAATACACACCAAATACACTTAAGTATTAAAAGTTACAGTTAAGCAAAAAATCAAAATTGACATATAGGATAAAGGTAAAAAAAAAAAAAAAATTAGGACTATTTCTAAAATGCAAACTACAATGTTCTACAAAGTAATTTTTCTTGTTTTTTCTATACAGGCTTACACAGCCATAAAAGTGTCACCCATGGCAGACCCTTCTAGCTACACTACTGGTAACATGTTATTCTATGACTATTGTATCTGCTGATGCAGTTAAACAAGAGTTGAAGTCGAGAATACTGAATGAGTCAGGTGTCTTCCAATACACATGAGATCTTGTGAACAAACCAGGAAATGAAGTTGTCAGAACATGTTGAGCAATGTGGGATTTAGATGGGTAGATATTACTCTATTTTCCCTCCTGTTACAGGAATGTTATATAGGAATAAATTGTTGCTGCTGACACTGGAGTTTGAACACAGATCACTAGAGAGCAAACACAGGTGATCCATTTTGAATAAGTAGATCACATGATGGTAAAGGAAATATATATATATGGGAATTAGTGTGGCGTCTAAGCTATCACTATATGGCTTACTATCAGTGTGAGTGTTATTTGAAGGCACCTGACACCAGTATTGTTCAACAGTATTACTATAACTGTATCTGCGATTACAAAGTCTCTACTACAACGAGCATTATGAAATTGATGATGAGTATTCATTGACATTACAAAAGTGGCAATGAGTGTTTGTTGACCTCACAAAAAAGAATATACAGAAGAATCATTTTTTGGTTATAGATGTGGTTGTTCAGTGTTCTCTTCAAATACACCTTACACCATGATGTTAAGGATTGGGCTTGTATGTTGTCATGGTCTATATCAAATATAAACATGACCATTACCAGTAGAAAGGCAGAACCTGCTCTCATCACTGGACAATAACTAATTTGTAGTTGTGTTTTGAAAATACTCATGTCAAGTTGTACAAAAACAACAGTAAAATAAAAAAAAAAATATTTGTCAAACTGTTACAAGCCTAGCAAAATGGAGCATTTGTTAAGATTGAAATCACTTGCAATAGATTTGAAAACCAGTCTACTAACCACTTCCCCATGAAAAATGCTCACAAAAAACAGAAATTAATTGATAACTAAAAATAGCAGTCGACACTTAACCTTGCTTCTCCTGAAAGGAGAGAAAGTTTTTCTTTTTGAAAATGCGTCTTTTTAATGTTAACTTTCGAGTAATCACAAAAGCTTGGTTCTTTTTCTTTTAACCCTGACAAACTGAAACCTTGTAGTGTTTTCAAGAAACTTGATGAATCACATTTTTCCTTCCAAAGTGGTGAGGCGGACAGGGGAGAAAGAAAAAGAAAGACTTTAACTTGTTATGTGTGTGACTATGACAAAAAAAAAAAAAAAAAAAGAAAGAAAGCAAAATGAAAATTAATTCATCAGAGAAGGAAACGTAGGAAAGAAAAAAAAATAATCAAAAGCAATTAAAGCAAAACAAAAAATTCATTTAGTTACAAATCAAATTTAAAATTTTGCATTCAAGCACGAAACAAACTATCATTACTTGGTGTTCACTTACATAGATAGATGCATACATGCACACACACTCACATACACACTCACATATATACACACACACACGCATACACTCACATACACACTCACATATATACACACACACGCATACACTCACATACACACACACACACGCATACACTCACATACACACTCACATACATATACGCACACTCACATACATATACGCACACTCACATACATATACGCACACTCACTCACATATACGCACACATACTTAATTGTATTAATGTGTATTAATGACCGTGGGTTTCATGCCCTTACGATCATAAGCCCAGGGTCACAAGCTCACATCAATACAACTAAGTATGCTAGCTCTATCACCAATATTGAGTGCTTTTTAATAAGTACCACACACACATATATTTTTTTCTGTTTATACATTTATATAATTGCTGAACTTAATCCGTTTCCTTATAGATATATATGCCTATATACACACACACACATGCTTGCACACATGGTCAGTGTATCTTACACATGAAACGTCCAATCAGGAGTGGCCTCATGTTTCTTGGGGGCTCTGCCATTTTTTTCAGCACTGTTTTTTTGGCCATCCATCAATTTTTTAAATTATTTTTAAACTGAAATTATCTTGTCAGTCATCAACTAATAATATACATTGTGTATCTGCATGGCCAGTGCAGTGTGTACTATGCAGGAATCCCTAACGAGGCCAGAGCCCCAAAAGCAGTGTTTTTTTGTTTTTTGTACTTTTTTTCTACCTAAGTTATATAGTCAATCATCAACATGGTCGGTGCTTATTAACCCAAACCATTCAACCACATGGAGGCCATGGGAAGTGGGACAGAAATCCTAATTTCAATAGCACTTATTTTTTTAAGTTGTAATTTTCTTTCTGAACAGTTCTTTTAAATCAATTAAGAGGATAATATATTTTGGTAAAATCATTTTTTATTCTGAGATCATTCACTAAGAGGATCTCTGATCAGAAATCTGTGACATTAAAATAAAATTTCTAGTTCCTATTTTTTACATTCAGATATAACTGAGAAAATGATCACTTAAAAAATAAAAATGTTTAAAGATTTCAACACATGAATAAAACCGAAATACTTTTTTATTTTTTTTTTATTTTTTACAACAAATTTTGAAGACAATCCCATTTCTGTTGCGTTGGAACCTTTGTAAAACTTTTTTCAGTGGAGATGTGCCAGCAATTAATCTTTATGGAAATGCAAAAATTTGGGACTTAAACATTTTTCGAGTAAAATTTAGTCATGAAATGGTGGTGGTTATTACAAAAAGAACAACATATTCTCATATTTTTTTTTAAAATAAAAAGCCTATTCATTATAAAGGTAAATAATTTGAATATGTCCTGAAATTTTGATTTAAATTGGATAATTCCATGATTTTGGTAATTTAAAAAAAGCATTGCCCTTCCTGCTGAATTTTCCTTTCAGGGTTTGTGACCCCCATGTTGGAAAACTTTGAAATCAACATGCAATAGAGAAGGTGACCCTGCACCAAAATTTCAGGGGTCAGAGCGGGAGCCTAGCACCGGCCCAGTGTGTATGTATATATATATATATATATATATATATATATAAAGACAAGGTATATAAAAAGAAAGACACATTGGAAGTGATGATGTTCAAAGTCAACTTCCACCACCTAGAGATGATTTGAAATGCCATATATGTAACAAGAAATGTAGATCAATGGGTGGCTTTATGAGCCACTGTCATTCACACAACAAATGAATGCAGTGTTATGGTGGGGGAGTTTAACTGATCGACTAGACATATCAGTGATGGTCATACTTGCTTTGTGAGTTGACAGCCTATATATATATATATATATATATATATATATATATATATATATAAAGTGTGTGTATGTTATATATTTATCTCAATAAGGTATATCAGAAGGTAAGCATTGGTAAAGAAAAGTTTTCATTTTGTTTTTTTATATATATATATATATATATATATATATATATATATATATATATATATATATATAACCCCTTGATATCAGTGAGCATTTATAAAGAGATAATTGCCAAAAAAGTTTCATATGCCATTAAAACAATTCTTTAGTGAGATAAAATTTCTGCAAGGATGGAATTATGAAACCATTTGAAATTACCAGAAAATTATGGAACAACATGGTAAATATGTTTTTCAACAATTTTCTTTTACTTTAAATGAATGAGTTTTTGGCTATTCAGTATTTTTAAATTGCTTGCAATTTTTGTCTTGTAAACAACATGCAACATTTCTTCAAATGTTTAATAATGTGATCAGTCATAAGTGTATTGACCTAATTAATAAAAAAAAGACAAATTCTTGACAGATTGTGATATCATTTCAGATGACATTTGACTTATTTGTTTTATTTCTTTTACATTCAACATCTTAAAGACATTTTTCACACAAATATATTGTCAGAAAGAACAGATTCAAAGATAGAATCTGAGTAGTGGAAATTAATCAAAACTGCAATTTGAAAATATATGGAAACTTACTTTGTTTTCAAAGATATAAAAAATCAGAAGTAACTCAGAGAAATAACATGAAATTTGACAGTTGCTTTATGTGATCAAAGAAAGATATTGATGATGAAACTGATAATAGATTTGGGTGACATTTAAAAACAGAATTATACTAAACCCATGCATTAATTCAGCTTACAAGCAAAATTAGATACACATGGACATTACATTTTCAGTATGATTTTTTCATGTCTTTCACCTGATGATTGGTTCACAGATGAAACAATTAGAGAGGTAAGCAATTATTTGTTTCATTTTAACTCAATGTTAAAATTCAAACAGTGTAAATAAGAAATCAAATACTTTATAAAATACTACATCAGTAATCTATACTAAAAATATGTGGTCCTCAGCTACTAGCCTTTGAATATTTGTGTGTTTCTCTCTCCCATATATATATATATATATATATATATATATATATATATATATATACACACACACACATGGGTGCGATGGGTAAATTGTTGCCATTTTATATTTTTAATTTTGTGCATGCACGTTTTTTTGTTTTTGATTTTGTCAACTGTACATTTTAGTACAGTCAGTTGGGCATGATCTGCAAGTAAAAGAGCAACAATTTGGAAATGGCATGCTGTTCTGCTTGGCATTCATGTCAGGAGCTCCAATATGAACATTACAGCGTTTGGGTGTCAATCTGAGGACAGTGTGGAAAGAGTTGGATGAGTCTAATGATGATTACAAAGATGATGGCATCGTTATGCCTCCATTCACCTTCTCACAGATCCTCGTACTCAACACGGAGGACTACATCGTGCCTTGGGGAGATAGTGCTGCCCTGGGTCAAGAGGGTAGCTCCTGGAAGACCCTATGTCTAGCAACAAGACTTTGCACCATGTCACACAAGTAGGGGAACCCAGTTATGGCTGTCAGACAATCTTTGTAACCACATTACCTCTTACATATAGCCACCTAACTACCCAGACACCAACCCCCTTGATTATTATATGTGGGGCGCAGTTGAACAAGAGACAAACAAAACTCCTTGTAAAACCAAAGATGAAGTGAAGGCAAGGGTCATGGCAACATTCATCAACTTAAACAAGGAGACCATTCAGAAGAGATGCAGGAGATTCTGAAGATACCTGGAGGCCGTGGTTGAAACCAATGGCGATTTTATTGAATAAATTTACTCTATGATATTTGAAGATATTTTTGTATAATTTTGGTAAGTATATCTGTTAAAATGAGATGTCAGTGTTATTTTCATTTTATTTTGTAATTTAGATGACAATTTATCCATCGCATCCTCTGTGTGTGTGTGTGTGTGTGTGTATGAAATATTTCTCAAAGTTAACCTGTAGAAAAAGACAATATTTATAAATGTAAAATAGGAAAACTGTAATAATTGCCGACGCGTTTCGTTCGATGTGGACTTTTTCAAGACAAAAACGAAATGAATTTATTTAAACAAAGTAACTAACAAAATATCCTTAGCAACTAGAAGAATTTAGAGAACGCTATTTTCATACTGTTAACTGAAAATTACGTCAATTACTGTCACGTGTGGAGATATTGTTATTGTTGTGTTGACGGATTCAACCATTTTCTTTTGATTTCACGATATTGTTGTGTACGTTTGTTTGGGAGAGTAGTAATTCTGTTAAGAAAGGTGAAATAGAGAAAAATATTACTCTCTACGCCCAGGCTTTTCCCCTAGTTCACCTTTCTTAACAGAATTACTACTCTAATACAGTTTGTCTATAAATTTAGTGAGGGGGATGTTTTTGCAGTCATTCCCATGTGAGATTGGAACAAAAAGACCACACCTATATCATGGTCACTTACTTGCAACTGGTGTAATCAGTACATCATTCGGGTTCAAAAACTGTTAAACTAATAAAAAATACTTTGCAAAAGAAATTTCAGAGCAAAATAAAAAATGTAGTCTAACATATCAATAGTATTTTGAAAAAAAAAAAATCACACAGAAAATCAATTTAAATGTACCGAAAGTCATTAATGTTTGAGTCATCAGATGCTTTACTAGTCAGAGCTTCACACCCCGACAACCAATTCTGTGGTTGGAAGACATGTTCAGAAAGAACAATCCTGTTGATGAGAATGTGTTTTGCCAGGGAGCATTAATATTTTCTATTAATATTTTTTGTTTTAGAAGAAGCTGCTGATTTCATAGTTATATAAAAAAAAAGGACAACTCCAGTATTTAAATTTTGCTAATTGTAATGACAAAAGTATGCAGGTGGAGGCTTTAAGAAAGCTTTATTCAAATGAAAATACAATGTTTGCGTGTAGTGTCCTTTTATAGGTCCAGTAAGCAGAAATAGCTCTCACAAAGACGAGAGTAACAAAACAAGGGGAGACCACTCTTGATTATTCATAACACTAATATCTGTGGATTGTACAAATCTGCAGGGAATGTATTACCCATAGATAATGCCATTATACTCACACATACACAAGAAATTATGAACTGATTTATTATGAACCGATTAAAAAAATAAAATAAAAAGTTGGGGGAGAAAAAGAACTTCCTCCCAAAAAGAAACAGAGATAATTCCTGAAATTGAGTAATTGTCTTTTGTTCAAAAAGAAAAATTTAAGAATTCTTGTTGCCATTTGTGGACTCTTCAAAGAAACAAACAAACAAAAAAAAACGAAACATTTTTCTCTTTTGAAGTTATTTTTTGATTCTTGATGCTTCTCAGAATTTTATGGAGGAAAAAAAAAAACAATGTCAAGTGAAAGATAAAAATAATTTAATATTAGAATATCTAATAAATTACATATTACAATGCAATAAACTGATTCATCTACAAAAGAAAACAGAGTGAAAAACATTGAAGATTTAAAAATAGCAATAAATTCATTGTTTAATTAATCCATTATATCGAGGATGGGATTTATTTAACAAAGGGACCAAAACTTTCATCCATTCTAATGATGTAACACTGAAAGTTCTGATAATAGGAGTGCAAATCAAAGAATTCATCATTATAATTTAGCACTGACTGTGTTAGAACTCAGTTTCTCTTGGAGAGATCATTTCTTTTTCTCTCTCCATTTCCATTGATGTTTTCTCTGGCTCCTCTTTTATTGAATCAAGTTCACTAGATGAAGTGCAGCTCAGATATAATCCATTGCTAAAATCTGCTTGGCATTTTTTTTAATCATTTCCCCCCATTAAGGAAATAAAACCACAAGTAACTGAGGGAGTTAGTGAGAGTGAAAGAAACAGAAAGGACAATAAAAGAAGTGGATTCAAGAAAACAGAAGAATAACAACTGACATTGCAATTAAATTTTTGAAGATTGCAGTTGACAGAAAAGCAAGAAGCTGGAAGAGAAAGAAATGCAGGAGAAGAAAATATTAACATAGAACTTCCAGTTGCAACTAGCAATTTCAACAATAAAATTATGAGAACTAATGTGGTGACTAAAGAGGGTAGGTCGGGACGGGGGAAGTATGTGCGTCGTCGTCTAAAATAATAGTTTTCTCCCGGGCCGAACTAGGGCCAAAGGATTGAAGATTTTTATAGACGCTCTGGTCTCGTCGTATCACGTTGAACGAGACCTTGAGAGTTTAAAAAGGTGCTACTTTTAGTCGCAAGTTCAGTTTTTCTTTTTCTCTACAGAACCTTTGTAGAGCTCGCTTGTTATGCAGAGGAGAGTGCCGAGTGTTACCAGTCATTTGACTTTTGTTACCGTTACAAGGAAGACTTAGCTTGTAAGCAACGTCAGACTTTTCATTGCAAGCTTTGAAACCGGCTTTCATTTCCCCCCTCCCTTACTCGTCGCTGAAATAATTCCGACACTAACCGCCAATCTAGCACTGTTTAAATTCGGGAAATTAGGGTACTAAAGACGAAGGCACATCATAACAATTACCATGAAAATATTTATAGGGAAGTTTGTTATGGAACTTAGGAAAGTTTCTGAAGCTGAGAGTCTAGATCAGAGCTGATAATATTGCAAATTATTCTTTGGACTTTGTCAAGAATCTCTAGATATATAGAAGAAGCCGCAGACCAAATGTGACAGCAACATTTGATGCATGGAGAAATGTTAAACTTGCAAGATAGATTCTGGTAACCAAAATTTTCTAGCCCAACATAGTGAACGAACTTGTCTATCAGCAGACCTAGAAATTGACTCAATAAAATCATTCCACTTCACGTCAGTGGAAAATGTGAAATTGAAAAGTTTAGCGAAGAAAATGGCAACTTGCCTGGTCAAACCGAGCGACAGCGCGTCGCTTGTGTCCTACGTCGAAAAAGAAAGAAAGCGCGCACGTGACTCTTTGTTTATAGATGAGAACACGATGCAATATTTTTTTGGTCACGTCTCAGCCAATCACTGACTTCTCGACCTAGAAATAAAAATACGCCGCATATAGCCGGGAACTGGCTCTACGACTCATTCCACGGCGTAAATGAGGATTTTTTTTTGAGACGTGCAACTGCTGGATTGCGTTCTATCCCCCCTCATACAATTTTAACAAAATGCACTCTTCTAAGTGTTAGCACCAGGCATATGGATTAACTGCTATGTAATATATTATCTCCTGTATGACAATGGATGCTGGAATGTTTTCTCAGAGATGAAGACACTTAACAGATGTGATTTTACCGACAAATGTTGAGAACATGGACAAAGCATACGCGATACAAGGGAGTTAAGATAAATAAGAACAGCAAAGAAGTTTCTGTTCGCAGTCAGAATGGGACATTTTGGTGGCACATAATGAAGAATGGAGGCTTGGAGAATTCGAAACTAAAAGGACATATTCTAACTTTAACATACGCAGTGTACACTATTTACATTATTCGGACTACTGTCTTCATCTTTGTCGCCATATTTGTTGTAATAAATATGGCAACAAAGATGAGGACAATAGTCCGAATAATATAAATAATGTACATAATACCTCATCTCAGAAATATAGACAGATACGCAGCGTAGATGATACTGCACTGATGGCAGATTGAAGGGAAACTTAAAGAACTGGGCAGAAAGGATTTATTAGAAAGCATGGTTGTCACCAAAAGAGACAACTGATGGTGCAAGTTACATGTCACAGGCTTGAAATAATCAGGTGTATACGTGTAACCGAGGAGTGTAGTAATAGACGAAAGACAGTGATACAGGAATTAGATGTTGCGGCTATTGCTTCTGGTCAAACTTAGAGAATAGCAACAAACATGAAATGACATCATTTGTATAGGTGAGACGAAATGGAATAAACATAGTGTTATTTTCCTGTATTTTTTATTTTAACTAATAAGTGGCTGGCCCTGTGTGGGGAAAATTGTGAAAATGGCCTACCTCGGAAACGCCCGCGAATCTGTGCGTCGTGCAAACTCCGGTTGCTCAACGGAAAAAGGAACCAAAATGGCGGCGCCCATGTTTTATGCCAGGCGGCCTCGGACAGTTAACGCGAAATCTCGTTGTCTCGTCATTCGCATGCAAATCGTGGTCGGTCCTCGGATGTATAAAGCAGGCGCGTTTTTGTTTCTGATGACTTTTTTTTTTTTTTTTGCTCGTGAGAAGGTTGGAGGTGTGACACTGTTTTGTCGGTTACCCTCCTCGCGTTTTTCCTATCTGCTACTATCAGTTGAGTCGTTGCTTTACCACCACACCCTGATCTGGCATCTTGTCTACAGTCGCTCTCACAGACGTACCGTCGCCTCCCTCTGTCTTTTCTACAAATACTTTCACGGTAACTGCTCCGAGGAGCTACTTTCTCTGGTTCCCAAACTGCATGAATTTAAACGTGCCACTAGGTCGGCATTTCGGTCCCACCCTTTCACTGTCGAAACTGTTAAATTTAGCTGTCTCTTCTACTCCAATAGCTTCAGGTCTCACACTTCCTGTCTGTGGAACTCCATTCCTCTTGCTTCCCTGATAGCTATAATCTGCAACTATTCAAATGCAATGTCAATTGACATCTCCAGATGCCTTGATCTATTCCCAGTGCTTCTCTTCATCCTTTCCTCTCTCGCGCCTCTTTACTCTTGCCCCCACTTTCTGTAACCCCTTGCGTGCTAGTGGCACTTCCGCCTTGCTTGGGGCGAAAAGTTAAAAGAAAAAATATACCGGAATGTATGCAGCTGAAAAGGTATTAAAACTTAGCTTACTAAGAAATTAGAAAATGTTCTAAAAATAAAAGAAGAAAGTGTAAGCTGTTTAATATCCACCCTTCGGCACTGTTATACGTTTTCACACCTCCTCCTCAAAACACTATATGTTCTTCCTACGCATTAAAATTTGCATTATGACACTTAAATTGAATACCTGAAAAATGTGTTCAATCAAGAAAATCATCACTAAAAGTGTTCTCAATTTAATACAAATTCAAGAATCAATGATATTAAACAGGATATTTATTTGATACTGTGGGGGTCTCACTCACATCATATCAGGAGAAATTAGCCTCGTGGTCACGGAGATAAAAGCATACAGGAAATAAAACGTACACAAATAACAGTAAAATCGTAGTAAATTGTGTGTTAATTTCATACAATATTTATATTTTTTGTATTGGCGTATCTTTTACGTTACAATTGTTTCATGGTACAGGTGATAAAAGGGAGGAATTACTCCGTGTTATTGCACACCATCTCACAGAGGGGAGTTGGACACGTGTTGCCCATACCAAGGTTCGTGGTGAAGAGACTAAATTTAACATCTTTTGGCGAGATGTGCGTATTTCCATCAAGAACAGTTTTTGTTGCATGCTGAGAGTGTTTCTATTATTTAATTTATACAACGTTTTTATGTTATTGTCTTATTTTATTTATTATTATATTTTATTTATTTATAATAATATCCCTATGATACCAATGATTTCATACCAAAAATATTTTGAATTGATTCCGTATAAACACTACAAAGTAATCATCCCTCATTATTTTTCTACGTGCAAACAACCATACATTGATTACGACGATGCCTTTAGGATAATGGCGTAAGAATATAATAAGGCCTTACTCTTCTATATGGTAGATGCTGGATGGGGAAAAAGCTTGAAGGGACAGAAATGCAATTCTGCCAACAAATTCTGAGAATGCAGACAGATGATATTTCTGAGACATAATGAAGAAGCAAATATTGGAGAATTGACCAAAACAGGACACACTGAAGCTAAGAGTAGCAGGTGAGATAGTGAATTATGTACTTGAATTTGAATTCTCAGCGGAACGTTTATTTGAACTGGCACGCTTCTAATTTGAAATTTTCTACTGGCATGAGAGCCCAGACGGCAGTAGTAGTAGTTATAAGAGTACCATAAAAACATCGATCGTAAAGGGGCAAGATTCACTTCGTGTAACAAAAGATATGGAATTGCGTAAAGCCGTGATCATCAAAGGACATGGAATGCAGAGAAAGAGGTTTACGTAATTAACAGAAAAATGCTTAAGAACAATTTGTCTATACACTAAAAAGCAAATACTCACAGTATTTAGTTAATTCTTAATAATGACATTTTTTTACAGAAGTCGAGAAAGGACAGACTTTCGGTTTGAGAGCATCTGAAATCAGAGACATTGATTTATAAAGAAAAGAAAATTTTGATTGAATTAAAGCTGTGTTTTTTTTTTGTTTTAACTTATCGTCAATAAATTATTAGACAGGTCTTTGAATGATGTTCAGTTCTTTAACGTCAATGAACGAATTCATCCGTAAATATCTGTCATGACCTTTCTTACATTGCTCAAAACATTGTAGCGGGCCAGTGTACGCGTTGTTAGATAAACACATGTGTCTCCTGAAATGGCCACAACAAACATGTCGGACTCGGAATGCGAGTCCACGTAAGGAAATGTAAAGAAACGACAAGAACATATGTATGTACAAACAAATGATAATGTAATTAACAACAAAAGGGTTACAACTGACAAAGACAATAATGTGTGTAACAAATGAATGTGGAAACTTTTTGGTCCAAAGTATGTGAAGTGAGCGAATGTGTAAAAGTACGTGCATGTGTATATAATGTTCATGCATGTCTTAAAAAGGGAACACGTTCTTCCGCAAGAAAATTACATGTTGACGTCTATGCGGAGAAATGAGAAAGAGCGATATTTATTGTTTTCTACAGAAATGTGGCACAAGGCCGAAAAGGGGATTGGGGAAAGGACGGTCTTCTTCTGTCTTAACTATAACTTAGCTAGCCGCAAACACTGACCCAATCGTACGAACAATATTCCTTACACCAAAACAACACATTCATACGTACCTTTCCTACTACAACCACCATAATACCACTTTGTCTCTATGAAAATACTAACTAGTTCCCTTATTTACAATTCATTGTCTGTGGGTGGGGAATAAAATAACAATTCTAAAAACTATCCCGAATGAGAAATGGAGGGTGAGGAAAGATATCACCGAATATTTATAGACAGGAAAACGTCCCCTAGTCATCTTCATCTTTCGGCCTCAGCTGAGATTGAACTCACCAATATTTTGATTGGTGTAGTTCATAATCTTGTCAAATAGCTGAATTCTTGATGCTTCGCTAGGGCTATCAAGGGTGTTTTTTTATCGTGACACCATCACTAAATGTAGGTACCTCCACGAAATCGCTAAAAAAAGAGCATAGCTTGATGAAAAGGACGCCAACCTTGCCGAAAACAAAATTTTATTGTCTAAATGCTTATGTTATTATTAAGAGGAAAGACCAAAGTTTTTTTTTTTATTTAAAAAAAATTTTCCTTTTTAGAACATTCTAAATTTTGATTAAAAAAACCTTGTGCTTAAAAAAACGTGCTAAAAATTGTCTGTTATTTACTAGTTCCGCTGATACAAATAGAAATTTGTATCAGCGGAACTAGTAAATAACAGACAATTTTTAGCACGTTTTTTTGGTATGACACACATTAATTTGAAAAATCGTGCAAAAATAGAAATAATTATCGGATGTTAATGAAACTTTCAGGAACTATTCACACATGATCGAAATTATTATAAATGTTTTTTTTATGAAAGTCATGGTAGAAATATGTTTTTAAAATATTTATTACCCCCCACCCCCATAACTAATTTTATGAAAACGCTAGAAATTCGACACACAGGGCTTTGAGGAATGCAAATCATGTTTTTTTTGTTTTTAATTGGATACGCAGTACCTGAAAATCAGCTCTGAATTGTAACATACAAAACTCAATAAAACAAAGATATTATTTAATTTCAAATGCTTTTATTTGCTTTTAGTTGTTTTTATGAATATGGACAATATTTTTTGAAAGCAAAAAAATTTTTTCGATGAAAAATGAATTTTTAATACAATTATGTTATTTCATTAATTATAATAGATTTTACATTTAAGTTGTTAAAATATTATAAAATTAGTTAAAAGCCGCATCGGCTTTCATAAGTGTCCTTATGAGATAGATCTTTTTTTAGCGCGTTGTAAATTGTATCATTTTGACTAATCAGAAGATCCCCAGTAATTAAGAAATGTAATTTTGTGCTTATAATCGAGCTGTAATTATAAAAATACGGAAGACCAACCAGAATATAATTAAGTTGCGTTATTTGAGTTAAGCATTGTTCTCCGCTGTTAAGGCCTTTACTTTTGCGAAACACGTGTGGAGAAGTTAATTTGATTTTTCAATTTCAACTGAGAAGGGTACCTACAAGTATCAGTATCATCTTATGAAATTTATATGATCTTATTTTTATATTAATCTCAGTTACGACATTTTTCCATAAATGAAATATCAAAATTAATAATAAAATGAATGCAAATACAAATAACAGTAGAATGTAATAAATGTACATAAAATTATAGTATTTTATGTACAATTCTGATAAAATTTCATAAGAAAGGTACCTAAATTAATTAGATACCTTTCTTAAGAAATATGAAATTTAATGTCACTCTTAACAGTTTTATTTTAATTTCTTTACAATATATTTCCCATAAAGCATCATAAACGTAAAGGTGAAAGCTAAGTACAAAAAAAAAAAAATTAGACCGCTCAAAGTTTCCGTTAAAAATAACGGGGTAAATAATTTGTTCATGTAAATGTAAATTATTTCACTTTTCTCCTTCCATAGAACAAATTAGCCTCATGGAATTCGTAAAATATATCATTCATCACATGTCAAGAGACGCGAAAGTTTATGACCTGCTTTGTTTTATTTTCAAATTACATCTTTTGGCACAAAAGCTAAAAAAGTTAAGTTTGGTTCAAAATATTTTAAATAAACATTATAATTTCTGATTTTCTTAAAATAAGTTTTGAAAAAATGATAATTGATATTTAAAAATTTCAAAGTCAGATTTCCAGTTTTTTTTAAAATGGAAAAAATGGTCAATTTTGCTGACTAAAAAAAAAAACTAGATTTTTAACGAAAATTTCGGACGTGCTAGGAACGATTAAAAAATGGAAAAAATACCCCAAAATACTTTGACCTTTCCTCTTAATAATAACAAACATTTAGACGATAAAAATTTTGTTTTCGTCAAGTTTAGCGTCTTTTTCATCATGCTATGCTCTTTTTAGCGATCTCGTGGAGGTACCTAAGCATGTCAGAATAGTTTCACTCAGAAGACTTGTTCCTCCCGTGTGAACCGAACTCACATTTCTCTCAACAAAAACTACTCAAGAACTTTGTTAACTGGGAAATCCCACTTTCCCCCGGCAAAATACTGTTTTGTACTCTTTCAACCAGAAATAAAAGCTGTTGAACAGTTACTTCAAGCATTCGGTTTTGTTCATTTCACTCTCAATACCGAGCACAAAGACATACGCAACCTGATAAAATTTCTACATACCGTTCTTGACTAAAATTACAGCCAGCATGTTTTTGAAAGGCTCGCAATCTTTTCTATCTTCGGGGCGACCGTATGCGTTTTCCCAAAAATGTTGCAGTATTTTCCCTATTAACCCTAGAACACTAACCATGGGTATATAGTACCCCGCGCAAATTTTCCTATTTTTAATTAAAATTTTCAGCACCTGATTTTCTTACCTAAATAATGTTTTTCAGTTCCTATTAATATTAACTCAAAGTACAAAGCCTGCATGTAAAATATTTCAAGATTTAATATTTTTTTGATATTTTCAAAATCGGGTATAATATACCCACGGTTAGTAGTGGTGTAACTTTAATTGATGGGTAGTGTTCCAGGGTTAACGTTGTACAGGGTGATCCGAAAGTCTTGTCAACCACCTACATAATATAATTTTCTATTTCAGATGGCTGATACGAACTGGTACAGTTTGGAAGAGATGCAGGAGGTGACAAGACTTTCAAACCACTCTGTACATTATTTTCATTTCTGTGTCAAATATCTTTGTTGGTTACAATCTCTAGGAATGACTAAACCCCCCCCCCATTTTCACCCTGATTATTGCCCGAGTACTTCGTTATTTCTCTGTTTCAATTCATGCTCTGCTGAAAAACAACATTACGTACTCTCAAAGCGTTTAGCGTTGTACATTAATGCTAGCAATAAATATTTTATAAACATCTTCCTAATCATATTCGGAACAAATAACATCTTCAAAATAATTGTTTCATAAGTATATTCTTGTTCATTCATATCACCCTCAGCCTTGATGAGATTGTTCAGTTGAAGAAGCTTGGTTTAAGCAGATTTGAAATTGGCTGTAGCAGCCTTATTTTACGTAGTAACAAAAGTTTAAATATTTGCAATTAGCATTAGCTCGAAATAAAGATGTCGCACTGAGAAATTCGTTGCAATTCCTAAAAAAAAAGATGCCATTTATCAAGTCTCGATAGGTGATCTTTTTTTTTCTTTCTGGCCGAGTCTGTTTTCCTGAAGCAGTTGCTCTTTTGCCAGATGACACCAATGGGGGAACTTTAAAGTTTAAACTGTCGAGATTCGCCACAAATACTAACAAAACATAAACATGTTTATATATATATATATATATATATATATATACTCTCCGATCCTGAAAAGGAAATCTAGTGGATGTTACAAAAACATTTTCTTTACTCACAAGTCAGACATGTCATATTTCAAACATTCTCTTTATTTATTCGCACCCCCTAACCAGGTTGGATAAGGCACAAAATCGGTTAAAAGTGAGGCGATTGTGTACGTGGGATAAGGCAAAAAAAGAAAAGAAGCCCAGTCCCCGTAACAAAGTGATTTACTAAGTGTAGTTTAGATGTGTTACAAGGTCGAAACAGTGGTGAAATAGAATCAAGGAATTCCCACCTACCTGTGGCTAAGAGGACGCGATGTCTCGGTTACCCGGTCGAAGCCGCCATTTGCAATTTAGGCAAAGCGCATGCGTGGTTCTAGTGCCCTTTTGACCTCACTTATGCCACCTGAATTGGCAGGCGATATTCGTCAATTAGCTGAATGTTTGAAGTCTCCTCTTCACCGACATTTTAACAGACCTACAATTCTGAGTTTGATCAAACTCTGCGTAAAAATCCAACTTAATAAGCCAGCTTTATGCGCCGAGTTTGACCAAACATAGCATTGTTGGTCTGAGAAAATCTTTGTGAAGAGTAGACTTCATTCTCGAAGCTAATTGAGGAATATCGGCTGCCAATTCAGGTGCCATTAGTGAGGTCAAAAGGGCACTAGAACCACGCACGCACTTTACCTAAATTGCAAATGACAGCTCCGACCGTGCAAGCGAGACATCAGGTCCTCTTAGCCACAAGTAGATGGGAATTCCTTGGTCCTATCTCACCACAGAAAGTATGGAGCACCCAGTTAAGTAAGATCGAACTCACTATTCAGTCGTCATTGTTTTAGCAAAACAAGCTTGCTAACCATTAGACCACGTCAAGATGCTCCGGAAACATTCTTTTTGGTATCTGCGAAAAATTTACCCCCTCCACAATGTAAAGACGATCTTCATTTGATTGGCTATGAAGGGTCACATTACCCACCAAGCACGGCGCATACTAATTAGGAAAGGGGAAAGAAAGAAATTATTCATTTGTTTTATTGTTTATTCTTTGATTTCTGTTTTCATCATCTTTTCAATCAGTTATATAATACTATCCATTTTTTTTTTTCACGTCAATATTGGTGACCTGATAACTTCCAGATTAGTGACAGCTCTTCTTATCTCAAGACAATCACAACAACACTTACTCTATTGTAGTCTCGGTACAATAACGGAAGCAACAGACTCACCCTTTCGCCTTTCACCTTGTCCAAAACAAGGAAGTGACGCACCTTCATTCAGCTCATTTGCTAAATCTGTCAAATCGTTCGATTAGTCGCCATAAATTTCTCCGTCTCTCCCGCTTGCCATCGGTCTGTTTTACGATAATGGTAATACTGACAGTTTTCTTAAAAGAAAATATTTGGCAACCATTGCCCGAACAGCCAGTACTGCTTTCGGTTGACATTTATAAAGTCTTTCTCTTAAAATGTTTTTCGAAAAATCCAGTAGCTGTTATCGCTTTTTTCCGTATTAATGGACGAGGATTCCTTCTTAACCTAATTTGAAGTAGTGTGGGATGTTAACATTATGATTGTTGTTATTTTCTTTTTAAGTTACATGTGCTATCCATTTTAGGTGTTGTTACTGGTAGTAGTAATTCGGTAATGTAGTTTTTGTTATTTTGTCGGAGTTAACTCCTCTTTAATTCCCTAATTGTTCACTAAAATAACGTAAAAACTATACATACGTATAAGGTACGTATGAATGTATTTTTTTGGAAAATCCAATATTTTTCGTACGATTGACTTAAAATCGTACGAACAATGTTCCTGGGAGTGCAAATGTTTGCGACTTCTAAGTTATAGTTAAGACAGAATATCGTCCTTTCCCCAAACATTTTCGACCTTGTGCCACATTTCTGTAGAAAACAGAATAAATATCGCTCTTTCTCATTTCTCCGCATAGACGCCAACATGTAATTTTCTTGCGGAAGAACGTGTTCCCTTTTTAGGACATGCATGAACATTACATACACATGCACGTACTTATACACATTCACTCACTTCACATACTTAAATATCGCTCTTGGTCGACTTCTTGCGTCGTTCTCTTTTTACTTTTAGCTAGGGTATGTATCTTCATTGGTCCCTTTTATTTCTGTCCCTAGTTTTCTTTAAGTTTAATACCCCATCCCCTCTCTCCTTAGGTGGTCAGTGATGTCTCTTCTCTGGTGGATGCGGGGCGTCTTTCGTTTCGTGTGTATGTTTTCGTATTTGTTTTTGTGTCTGTGTGAGTGCTTGGGTTGAACGAATGTTTTATATTATAGTCCCGCATTAATTTCGTCCAATTAACTGATATTTCTGTTACATTTAGTGATTGGGGGGGGGGGTTAATAACATGATTTTGTTTAGTTTCTTGTAAATAGTTTTTATGTCATATTGTAAATACTCGTTGGGGGAAGTTTTTTAAATTTTTAATTTGTTGTTTTATCCCCCCCCCCCACAGACGATAAATTGTACATATGGGGACTAGTTAGTATTTTCATGGAGACATTGAAGTATTATGGTGGATGTGGTGAGAAAGATACGAAAGAATATGTTGTTTTGGTGTAAGGAATATTGTTTCTATGATTGGGTCAGCGTTTGTGGTTAGCTAAGTTTAGAAGTTAAGACAGAAGACCGACCTCTTCTCCCTTCCCCATTTCGGCCTTGTGCCACATTTTCTGCATTTTACAGAAATAAATATTCTTTTTACTTTGCATTTCAGCGGACACATTTACAAAAATGTGATCTCACGCAGAGATCTGCGTTTTGACCACTTGTGGGAAAACGCCATGAAACACACACACATACACGTAAGTACGAACATTCACCAAAATACAAACTCTTTACGTTCACACACAAATGTTGATGTCTTCGTCCATTGTAAATTTTGTTGTTTAATATATATATATATATATATATATATATATATATCAATAAATATATCATGTCTTTTTTTTGTTTTCTTTACATCGTCGGTTGGGCTCAACTTGAGTTCGCCATGTTCTTGTAGTTGGACCTTCTTCTAGCAGGAATAAACACACGTGTTCCTAATTCAACAACACGCAAACCCACACGGTCCACTACAATTTGCTACAGCTCTTTGTGATTCTGTAACTCCAGTCCATAATATTCAAAGCCTGTGGGTCTTTGGTAAGACCCACAGGCTTCATTTTTTTAAAAATCATTGATCTTAGAAAAAGCAGTTATAAGTTGTCCACCCTCTTCAAAAAGAAATCCTAAATGTTTCTTCAAGGCATCAGAACATCCAAAGAAAAAATTATTTATTACTGTATATAATATACAATAATTGTGGCCAATGGACGAAAGGGGAGGTGGGGAGAGGCTGGTCTTTGCTAATTATCCTATTCCTAGTTGATCACGATCATGATCCATTCATCCAATACAATTGCACCATTTACCACAAGAACTCATTCATCACCATTCAATCCTACATATACCATATTCTCACCGAGGGAATCTACAAAAACACCGCATGATATAAAAATTTCAAATTCCTGAAACATCCAAAGAAAAAAGGCCTCTCCCTCTTCGTTACCGGTTTTTTATTATGTATGCAGGTTTTCTATATAATATTTTCTTCAATATATGCTGTCTGTTTACCCACAATTCATATTGCCTCCTTCCGTTAGTGAAAAGTATTTAATCTAACAATAACTGCTTTCTTCTCCCACTTACTTTCCTCCTCCTTCGAGTAAGAAAGTAATGAGTTTTCCTCTTCAACTACATCTATCGAATCACTTTCGTTTGATACAAGTAGCGTATTAGCTCATCTTTTGTAGCAGATACAAGTGTTGGAAGTAGTTATGCTGCTGGGAATTGTAAAATTTATACAATAATAGGTTCCGCCACAGTCTTACTAATCGAAAAACGACTTTTAATTTAAATATCTTAAATAAATTCCTTTTTTGAACTTAAATTCCGGTTTTATTTGAAAGCCTAAAAAAAAAAAAAGCTAATCCGATTTAAAAGAAAAATTAGTTTATTTATTTATTTTTTATTTTATTTTATTTTTTTTTTTTTTTTAGGAATTTTTAAAACCTTGGAACACTTTCTCACTCATCGAAACGCTATTACAGAAGAAAAATGTAAAAAAACAAATTTAAAAATCCAATATTTATCCTAAAGATGTTTCGAAGTCATTTAGCAAATTTAAGGATTAATTAATTGGAATTTGTAAAATAAAAATAATGTTTACAAATATTTACGGAAGGTAGCCTGTGTGGTTAAAAGTAAAAAAAAAATAATGTATAATTGCACCCCTAACTTAAAAGCGCGTGAAAAATAAGTAATAAAGAAATATAGACCACCATCAGGTGCAATAATTAAGACATTGGTATTTGTGTTTAAAAATAAATTACCTTATATAACCAATTTTAATATAATTTTTTATTCTATACGATTTTATGAAACTTTGAATAATGTTATTTTTATACTACATTAGAAATATTTTTGAGTTAAATGATTCGTTTGAGTAATACATTGCTTTTAATTTTTATTTTCGTCACTGCTTGATATCATAAAAGATATAATAGCATATATCTAATTTTGTTTAATTTTTAAATTTTTCTGAATTTAAGAGTTATTGAAATATCATGTGTATATATATATATATATATATATATATATATATGAAAAAAAAACTTTTCTGACAACCACCAACGGAATGACTTTCAAAGTCACACTGGAAAATTACCAGTATTTTTTTTTTAAATGAAGTGTAGTTTTTTTTTGTCCAGTCTGAAAGAAAATAACATTACTGAAATAACACCTCCAGGAATTTCTTTATATAACTGCAAAAAATAAATCATAAATTGGCGAACACCCCTTCCAAATTAAAAGCTACACACAAGATATCAAAAGAGGGTAGAGCTTGAAACAGACTACACAAAAATATTTCTACAAAGTTTTCTAATAAAATATTAATCACACAATTTGTTCATCAATGACTAAGTACTGAAAGTTGTTTGAATCGGATAATTTATTGACTTCAGTGGTGTTTTGGTTTGGACCTTGGTCATACCTATAAGCACGTCTGTTCAAATAAACTTCCTGCCGGAATATTTTATAAAATGAATAATTGTAATATTTTGAGAAATAACAAGCGTACCATACCAAATAAGTTTCACAGTCCGTGGACTTAGTGATGGAAGGAAATGAATAATCGTATTGGCATTTATTTGGTACAAATTTGTCCCGGCTTTCTCACATGAAATGGTTAAGGTTAAAAATGTGACAGAATTGATAAAAGGAACAACGGCTTGAAAATTTAGAGTGGACAATTCTTTCTTTTAGGCAGAAGAATAAAAACTCAAACTCCTGCTCGAGGTTTAACAATAAAAGAAGAAAATGTTTATTTACATACACGAGGGGAAAAAAGGTAAAGGTATGTAGGCAAGATAGGAAAGAAGGAAAGGGAGATGAAAATTCCTTTAACTTAAAGGAAGAAAAAGTGTTCCTATAAAGATTTGGTTAAAATATTTCTCTTGGCGCCTAAAAGTTCTTTAAGCAAGTAAATTGTTCTTAAGGGGTAAACGCTCACATAAGATTTCTCCAGGGATCTTGTTGAGTGGGGAAACAATAGGAAGATCTGTAGTTTGTAGTTGAGTTCGTAGCAGTGGCTGACGACAGGAATTTCAAAGTCCTAGGAAGCAAATCTTAAGTAGTTTTAGGAGAGGGCCGACGTTCTATCGTTAGAGCCCAGCATGTAGATTTCTCGCTTGAAACAGGTTCTGAAGATGACTGGTGTTACTGTCGCCGACCTGATGTTCTCACAAACGATATCAAGTACTGACAATATTTATTGCTGTAAATACAACAAATGTGGCACAAGGCCAAAAAGGGGGTTGGGGGAAAAGGACGGTCATCACTTGTCTTAATATAAAACTTAGCTAGCCACAACCACTGAACCTCTCATACAAAACAATATTCCTATCACCAAAGAGACGCATATTCTCCGTATTTATTGAGATTAGAAGGCTCAGAAATATCGAGAACTTTTTCCCTCCAAAATTGCAAGGGTGAAAGTCGTAGCAAAGATCTAAAAAGAGGCTAGAACGTGAACTTGTAAAACATTGTAGTAGGAGTTCTCAAATAAAATTCTAATAGACGGTATGACACAAGGGCGTTAAGAATTCGTGAAAACCCAACCAAAAGGAACCGCGGCAGGAGTTTGTCTGAAACATTCCTGTCTGAGACCGACAAGCCACGAATTAAAATTTTTCATGAAGTTTTTGTTTTGGCAGTTTATTCGTTAAGGTAAAAATGGATTCAAAAGAATTATAGGGGAAACGGAAACTAATTGGCTGTGGCTGTATTACTCGTTAAGCAAAGTAAGCAGTGGCGTAGCCAAGGGCGGGGGGACGGACCGCCCCGGGTGCCAGCACAGGAGGAGTGACACAATGTTCTGAAAGTGAACAGTTGCATTTTAAAAATCTTTTGATTTGAACTGATTATTTTGTGGTATTTTGTCTTGGATCATACATGTAAACAGTAACATACCGGTCAGTAGAGTAAAGTAGAGGTAGAGCATGTATGAAAATTTAGTTACAGCTAACCATTCAGCATAGGGTGAATTGGGGTCATTGGGGTGACATTTGAGCGGACCGCCCCGGGTGACGTTTACTCTAGCTACGCCACTGAAAGTAAGCATGTGCTTTGGGACAGGGTCATGATTTCTAAGTGATGTAATAGAGAAACACAAGAGTACAGATGGAAATTTACTAAACTTAGTTTTGACACAAGGCTACAAGTATGGAGCGCCCTATAATGATTGAACGCATTATTCCTTAGCAAGCGGGAAGAAAAAACTCTCTCTAATCACTTTTCCATTCAAACACAACACTCACAAACATATTGAAAAGGGACTAATATTTTTAAACAGTTCCGGATTATTACACACACACACACACACACACACACACACACACACACACACACACACACACGTACGTGTGTGTGAAATTTCAGGTAGAGTATATCTGTAAAAGGACAAGATGAATAAAGGCAAAAGGGAAAGTTATCTTAGCCGATATGTTTCGTCCTCCGAGGGACTTTATCAAAGTAAATTTGCCTTGGTAAATTCCTCAGATAAGTTATCCTTTTATTTTGTGTGTGTGTGTGTGTGTGTGTGTGTATCATTTCACCCCAAGCAAGACAACAATGCCACTAGAATGCAGGGGGTTAGAGGAAGGGAAAAAAAGGAACAGGCTCCAAGCAGACAGAAGATGGCGATTGACATTGCATTTAAATTTTTATTGGGAGAGCAAGAAATTGGAAGTGAGTTCCATGGGTGGGAAGTGTAAGAAAAAAAAACAAACTGTTTGAGCAGAAATGACAGTTGCATCTGGTTGGTTCAAAGGTCAGACATAGTTGCCAATTTAGTAGCACGTTTAAATTCATGTAGTGGGGGTACCAGGGTGGAGTAGGGAAGCTCATCTGAGCAGTTACTATAAAAATATTTGTAGAATAAAGAGAAGGAAGCCACATCATGTCGGTGAGAAAGTGACTGAATGCCTGGTCAGGATCAATTGTATTGCAAACCCTTCTTTGAATTTTGTCAAGTATATTGGGGTACACCAGAGAAGACTAAAATATTTTACATTGCTACACAAAAATTTGTGTTTCAAAACTTAAAAATTGTTCCAGCATCAGGTGATGTTGCGCAGCATCATCTGATGATGGAACAATTTTTAAGTTCTGGAACATTGAAATTTTTGTGTAGCAATGTAAAGATATTTTATAACAAAAAATATTATTATAATATTTTGCTTTAGGTTGTATCAAGCACTCTTTTAAAAAAAAAGTAAATGCTAAGAATGGTGGATTCTTAATCTGTCTGTTCTTTCTCATATATATATATATATATATATATATATATATAAAAAAGTGTATATATATATATATATATATATATATATATATATATATATATATATAATGTATAATTATTTATATATTATATGCTCAGTACTTATTAGAAAGCGCTCAATATCAGAGATAGAGCTAACATATTTGGTTGGATAGATATACACACATGCAAATACCCTTGGGAAAAGTATGAATCCATCTCTTCTCTTTGTCTCCTTCCAGCTATAGGTTAAATAGATCAAATTGTGCTTTTTAGCCTTGGTTGGTAACCAGTATAGGAGAAGGACAACTATTTATGAAAGCTGAAAAAAGACTTTCTCTTTAGTTCTGAGTTAATCTTTCAATCTTTTCTTTAACGGTCACAAAAATGACTAGCATTTTGTATTTTACTATTGTTCCCACAATACAAGGCCTAAGAGCCATTCATTGTAGAGGGTTGCCAAATGGGGATGTTGTAAGGTATATAGGGAGGGAGCAAGATTTGCATATTATAAGGATGGTTATTTGAGACATACCCACACATATATTTTAATTCAGACCTTATGCCCTCTACTTTACTTTTGGAAAAGAGGTAACGATTTGTTTTTAAATTTCCCTAAAAACTCCTTTTTATCACCAGTTACCAACCATTGCCTGAGGAAGTACAATCATAGTACTGAAATGTGAAAGCTTTTGTGTAGCGATTTAAAATGTTTTTATTATAATCTCTTATAATAATAATATATATATATATATATATACATACATACATACATACATACATACATATATATATATATATATATATATATATTTCTTGGGTTTTTTTCTTTTGCCACTTATCAACCACCCTGTGGGTTATTTAAAGTTGAAACATATTTGGATTGTAAGAATAATTCTTTTTTATGAAGGAATATTGCATTAACAATTTTTGAGAATAACAATGATTTTTACAGATACTAATTTTACTATTTAACCCATGTATGTGGAGAGGAGATAAATTCATATCTTTTCCAAGGGCACTGGCATATAAGTGCATGCAATGACCCTGACTGCAATTTGAACTCAACTCTCCGATTTCTCTTTCCGAGCAACTATCCATTAAAACACTTGTCATATATATGAGTTCCACTTGAGGTTTGGTGTGAACTTGATTTCAAATAGAAGTTCCAGGCAAGGAGCCTCATTATGAGTACAAGCATTCTACATGAAAACTTGGGGTCTACTTTGTAATGATGAAATGTTTCCAGCTTAGTTTTGGATGCATTGAATGTTACAAGCCAGTTCCTTCCTCATTGAGCCCTGGTATAATTTAGAAAGGGTAAAAATGTTTTGCAATGTTGTTGCTATTACAAGTTTGATCCTCATTGGGAACTCTACACTTATGGCCTTGAGCTTAGCTTTATATAATAAGTTATTCTTTTTATTGATCTAACAGAATTATTTGTACATTTATTTCATTGAAGTCTTATTGAAATTCAAAATCAAATCAAATGGACTTGGAAAAAACATAAGTTTTTAAAACAAAAGTATGAACAAAGAAAAAATTAATGCAAGATTCACAAAATTGAAGCGTTTTGCATATGGGGATATTTTATTTTTATTTTGCAGCAATATCTGTTCAATAATGGAAGAGCAATCAATATAATTTCTCATTCAGCATATTATATTACTGTCTGATTTATATCGGTTGAGATTCTATATTGTCTTTCTTTGAAACAAATGGCTAAATTGCTTGCAAGAGGCCTGTGAGAAAACAGGTTTTGATTAGAGAAACTGAAGTTTGAAGACTATAGAGAAAAATCAGTCACCTGCAAATTCTTTTTTACTTTTTAAGTAAGCCTCTTTTGTGAAGATTAGGAAAACTTTTGAAGGCAAATAAGTAAAAACACAAAATGCAGAAAAATGAATTCAATATGCAGAAATGTAAAGATTTGTGTAAATCCACACTTAAATAAGAGGGTAAGTGGAAACAGCAGGAGTAAAAATAGTTAAAAGAATAGAGAGGGGAATAGGAGGAGAGAAATGATTGATTGGTGAAACAGAGAGGAGGAAGTGACAAATGACTAGAGGAACAGAGAAGAGGAGGAAGAGGCAGACAGTAGCAAACATTTAGAAGAGGTGGAGAATGGTAAACAGTTGGAGGAAGAGAGAGGAGTAGGGAGAGGCAGAGAGTGGAAAACAGTTGGAAGAACAGAAGAGGTGGAGAGAGGTAAACAGTTGGAGGAGGAGAGGAGGAGTAGGGAGAGACAGAGAGTGGAAAACAGTTGGAAGAACAGAAGAGGTGAAGAGTGGTAAACAGTTGGAGGAAGAGAGGAGGAGTAGGGAGAGACAGAGAGTGGAAAACATTTGGATAAACAGAAGAGGTGGAGAGAGGTAAACAGTTGGAGGAACAGAGAGGAGGAGGCAAAGAGCAGTAAACAGTTTGGAAGAACAGGCAGAGAGTGGTAAATGGTTGGATCAAAGAAAGGAGAAGGAAGAGGTGGTTAAAGGAATAGAGTGGGGCAAGAGTAGAACAACAGATGGCTGAATGAAGAGGTGAAAAGTATGATTGATCTCAAAGGTGAATTTAGGTTTAATGTTTAACTCTAGAACACTAACCATGGGTATATAGTACCCAGCGCAAATTTTCCTATTTTTAATTACAATTTTCAGTACCTGGTTTTCTTACCTAAATAATGTTTTTCAGTTCTGATTAATGTTAACTCAAAGTACAAAGTTTGAAGTACCTGCATGTAAAATATTTCAAATAAAGATTTATATTTAATATTTTTCTTGATATTTTCAAAATCGGGTATGATATACCCATGGTTAGTAGTGGTGTAACTTTAATTGATGGTTAGTGTTCTAGGGTTAACCATCTTATATACTAGAAATGATGACTATCATCTTTAGTTTTATAGATATTTCTTGTTAAAGAGTGAGTAATGATGTCTGAGAAGTTTGTAAATATGCATATTTATTTCAACTGTAACAGATCTGACAATATACAATGTTCCATGTAAAAGTGGAGTGGTCATAAGCATTTAATTTTTTTTCCACTCCTGAAATGAGTCAGTAGAGAATAAGAACAGAACCAAATATGACCCATGATGGCTTTATACATGAGAACTTTTAAAATGAAAAGATAAAAGAAATAAGGTTGATGCTATGAATGTGGTCAGATGCTAATATTTCCAGTAAATTCTATTTTTGCTAACAGATAAATGAACTGGACAGATAAAATGAATGCTGATTTGTTTTTTATTTCAACAAAAGCCTTAGTAATCAGAAATGCGGTTCTATATAAGGATGCTGAGATCTTCAAAGATTTGAACCTGTGAGTAAAGAAAATGTTTTAGGGAAAATGGAAACAAAAAGAACACCTATATTTAGAATCAGAAAAACGTAATCGAAATTTCTAAGGCAAATAATGAAAAAAGAAGACTTGGAGAATTTGACACTTACAGGAAATATTGAAGACAAGGGAAACACATGAAAACAGTGAATAACAAACATATCAATCTTGTGTAAATTGTTGGTAGAAAAAAGATTAGGAGAAATAGTAAAAGGAAAAATACCTCACTAAGAGCTAAAACTGGCAGGATGTTGTGGGGAATGATGATCGCCTTTAAATAGAATTGGGATGACCCTTTAAATGATTATTTGATCAGAATAACAAAATTACTACTTATTATTCTTCGTTTCTCTATCTCCTAAGTGATATTCACTCAAATCAGGGATTTGACTGATTGTCAATCACTTGGGCTATTGTACTTGAAAAGGGTTTCCAATTATTTCTCCTAGTCATTTATTTTTGTATCAACTAATTATAATGATAATTAGATATGTGTATCAAACACACCCAAGTACACCGATAAGTCCATAGTCTTATCATGAAAAAGGCATTTATTTTATGCAACAAATATTTTTTCAGCATAATGTCCTTCTTAGTTAAGGACCTGATGGACTAAATCCGTCAGAGTATGAAACATGTGGATAAAGAAAAATTTCCCTTTTGTCTTTATTCATATATATATTCATATATATATATATATATATATATATTATGAATGTATGTATATATGCAAAACAGATTATAGCATAGCTGTATCTTTCTCCATCTCAATGTAAATTTTGAGAATAATAAAACTGTGAAACTGATAAAGTTACTCTAAATAAATATTCTTAAAGACTCTTGTTTCATTTTCAATGTATTTTTCCTATATATATATATATATATATTGTGTGTGTGTGGGTTTATATATATAGTGTGTATATATGTGTGTTTATGTGTGGGTGGGCTTATATATGTATGTGTTTGTGTGTGTGTATATACACATACACACACACACTTTCCCCTGGAGGTTACCTCCACTCACCAATGGACTTGATTGTAAAATGTGTAATTTTACATTCAAATTTCTTGATGAATAGATTTAATCCCCATGAAACTGAGTAGAGACAAGCTAAATGAACATTTGATTTTATGTATTGCTCTTGATATCGACCTTTGTAATTACAAATATGGCATGCCTTAAAAATCTTCTAGAAATACCCTGGTTAACTGTTTTTTTTTTGTTTTTTGACAAAAACTATCTCTCACTTTCTCTTTATCTATCTATCTATCTCTATATATATATATTTGGATGGAATACAGCTGTGACCTGAATGCTAAAGTGTATGTGTTTCTTGTGACAGTCAGAAATTGATTTTTCATTTATTTTCACCATAGGGAGGAAAATAAACAAAACATAAAAATATTTTAAAGGACATAAATTTATATGAAAATTGTTAAAAATATAATCTACTATTTAATTTTTTTTTTTTATAAAATTTTTTCTCTATTTTAGATCTGCTGATATTAATGCCTGGTTGTCAGCAAAAGAGGCAGGTCAAGTTGTAATCTACATATTGGGGACATTAATATTAAGTAAGTACAAAAGTTTAATTATGTTGGTAAGTTAGTATCAGACAATGGAAAGTGTGCAGAAATATGGAGTTGCCCAGGAATAGAGGAAGAGGTCTTTCAGAAACAAAGTGAAAGATTAAAAGATAGAAAAATATCTCTTGAAGCATCAGTGATGTGATTTTACCAAGGAATACTGAGAATACAACAAACAAAAATTTGAGCAACAAGGTCACATGGCCCAGTGGATAAAGATGTTGGTTAGATCCAGTGACCAGACCGAAAAAGTTGTGAGTTCAATACCGGGCCACAGCAGTGCTGAACCAAAACTTGGAGAGTTGAATTAAAGGGAAATAACTGAGACATCCGGAAGAGGCATGACACATGGAACTAGAACAATCTATCCCAGTGGATGAAAAAGTGTTCGGTTTGAAATTCCAATCACCTGAAGAAGGCCAGAGCATACAACAGCCAAAACGTTGTGAATATGGCAATGAAGATGGGGATAAGAGTCTGAATAACAAATAATGCGAGGAAATTTTTAGTTAAGTAGGAACCATAAGGAATCTGATATTTACAATCTGAAAAAGACAGCTGAATTTTCTGGGTAGCATAATGAGGAAAGAAGGCCTGGAGAATTTAACACTCACAGGATATAGTGAATGCAGCAGAAGCAGTGAGTAATTAATGCGTTTGTGTGAATAAATTGTGGAACAGGTTACTTAGAGAAATAAAGTTGTGGAGAGTTAAGATCGTCCATGTACAGAAAGGACATGTTATGCAGAAAATAGGTTAGTATGTAATAGAGATATTTTTGTTAGGATATCTTAAATTGAAGTTCTTAAATTTCTTAAAGGTTTAACATGGTTGGCAGGTTTGGTGATGAATGGGATTAAATGTCGGTCACCTTGAGAATTTATTAGGTTGAGTCAATTTTATTTTGTTTATCAACTACATTCTTAAAAAAAAATATTCACCATTATTTGCAAGGACTCTACTGCCATTTTATGGGCTTTCAAGAGGTGGCTCTCCAATACCTTTTTATGGGGCTTTGAAGAGGTACTTCTCTCATACCTTTCAAATAAGATTCTGCAGGTTTTGATGTGAAAAAGTTTTCAATGAAATTTCTTGAATCTGGATTTCATTAGGGAAAGTTTTCTCCATCAAATCATTTTGCAGAAATCAAAAAAGCTGATAATTATTCGGGGTAAAACTAGATGAATATGGCGGATTGGGTTGGACAGACCGACTGAGTTCTAAAATATTTTATTGTTTTATTTTTATTTAATTTTTAATCATTTTACTACATGCAAGGTTATAATGTTACTAAGACGCTAGGGGTTACCAAGAGCGAAAGAAAATGAGAAAAGATTAGTGAGGAGAAAGGAAAATGAAAAAATAACAGAATTCAGGAAAACTGAAGAAGGCAATTAATATTGCATTTATGATTTTGAAGATTGTAGTTGACACAGAAGTAAGAATTTGAAAGAAACTTCCAGAATGCAAGAAAAGAAACTATTAGAATAGAACTTATGGTTGCATTTTTATTTCAACAAGAATATAATGAGAACTAATTTCAAATCTGGAAGTATGCTTAAATTCATGTCGCCAAGGTACCAAGGAAGAAAGCTCATTAGAACAATTGCTATGAAAATATTTACAGAATAGACACAATGTTGTTGTTATTATTATTATGATATAGTCTGTTGCATTCACTTTCACACTAATGCTCCTGGAAAAGTCATAAATTAGTCTCTTTGTTTCTTAGCTATGGGCATAGAAGACTAGGCTCTCTAGCCTTGCATAGCAACCAGTCTAAGAGAAGGAAAACTTAATTCAAACTTTGTAGAATGCAAAAAGAAACCATTCCACTATTTTCCTGAAGAATGCATGGTAATTCACAGATAAATGAAATGAGTCTTGGGAGATACATGGGCATGGTATTTAATATATATATATATATATATATATATATATGTGTGTGTGTGTGTGTGTGTGTGTGTAATGCCCAGTACTTATTAGAAAGTGCTCATTATCAGACATAGAGTTAACATATTTGGTTAGTTGGGTTGATGTGAGTTTGTAACTCTGGGTCACAAACTCACATCAACTCAACAAATATATATATATATATATATATATATATATATATATATATATATATATATACACACACACACACACACACACACACGTATAATCTCCTACATACAAAAAACACATACATATATAGGCACAGAAAACACACACACATACAACATAATAACCTTGCTAACCAGATACTTCCTCTGTAGCTAAATAGTATAGCATATCAAGCTATAATGGCAGTTACGTGTAGGATACATATTCGATTCCTGTCAGAGGACACATATTTTCTTTGAGTTTTTTCAGACAATCAGGCCGGTAAATGTTGTTAATAATGTTTATTATAAACAGTGCATTTACTTAAATATTTGCTCATTTTATGAGCACTATCAGCAGCTAGCCAGTCCCTATTGCAGATGCCCATTCAGGTATATTCCTATTTTTTTGACATGCATGGGATAGACCTTATACTGCAACTATGCTGAGCAGACCTTAGTTACAGTGTTTTGGAGAGAGCTCAGAATCCAGCATGAACAGTGTCAGTATGCTCAAAACCTCAGCCACAATGACAAAACTTTGTGCTAGTACATCCATTAACATCTTCTGAACTGTTTCATCTACCCAATTTTACTCACACGTCTTGGATCTTCAGGCACTTTCTAAAGATGCTGCACATGAGGATCACCACCCAAGTCTGATAACATTAGGATTTCACACCATAAATTGACATATATACATATGTAAAATTTCAGATATAAATAAAATATGTTAAAGACAATACAAATAAAGAGAAAGGGAAGATTAATCTTAGGCGACACATTTTGTCATCTGATGGGCATTATCAAGATAAATGATAAGTTTGCCATTTGTCTTAATTGGTCCATTAGAGGAAGAAATATGTCATGTAAGATAAGTTTTCCTTTTGTCTTTATTCATATATATATATATATGTATGTAAAACATTACTTAAAATTTACACTATTTATGGGGAAACAGCACTTATTACTGGGGACTGAGTATTTGTATTTGTGTCTATATATATATATATATATATATATAATTTTTATTTAACCTTGCTAACCAGACACTATATAGCTGTTCTGTGTATGATACATGTTCGATTTCCTGTCAGAGGATACATATTTTCTTTGGACAATCAGTCTAGTAAATGTTGTTAATACTGTTGATTATAAACAATACATTTGTATCTATAAAATAATGTATAAACAATATATATATATATATATATATATATATATATATATATATATATATATATATATATATATTAGTTATGGACAGAATTATTCACACCCACTTCCATAATTATAAATAAAGTGCTAATACCTCAAATATTCATTGAAACTTCAGGAACATTTTTTCACAAATGTTGAAATAATGGATTTGAAAGAATGTCCAGTGATGTCCATAACAAAATTTTTATTTGAATGTCAAATAATAATACAAACAAAAAAACACCATAGGACATAATTATTGGGCCTTTTGCCTCAATAATCAATTGTGTAACCTTTTTTAATGATTATTGCCTTTAATTGTTTTTGAGAGTTCCTTACAAGATGATTACACAAACTGATAGGTATTTTGTTCCATTCTTCCTTGGTAATAGCTTCTAGTTCCTGCAAATTTGAAAGACTTCTTTCACTTACTTTTTTCTTCAAATATGCCCATAAATTTTCAATGGGTTTTATGCCAGGACTTTGTGCATAGCATACCAATACCTTAATTTTGCTGTCGTCTATGTATTTTGTGACAATTTGTGCTGTTTATTTTGTATCATTGTCATGTTGGAATGTCCAGTGACACTCCAAAGACAGATTTTGTGCATTTTTTTTCATATTATTTTTAAGAATAGCCAAATACTGATCTTTATCCATGATACCCAGTACTCTCATGAGATCTCTTGGTCCAGAAACAGCTAAACATCCCCAGAGCAGAATGATCCGAGCATTATGCCTAAATGTAGGGAGGGTATTTTTTGGTTTGTGAGCTTCATTCACCTTCCTCTACACATAACAGGAGCTTATGTTTGGTTTCATCTGACCATAAGACAGAATTGCAATATTAACTTCCATGTTCTAGATGCCTTCTAGCATAAGGTAAACTGCATTTTAGGTGTTTAGCATTAAACAATGGCGTTTTCCTTGCTGACAAGCTCAAAGTTTTGCTTGATAAATGCATCTAGTGACTATCTTCTTCAATACATTCAACCCTGATGTCTTTACATCATTGACAGTGTCCTTTGTTGTTAAGTGAGGATTCTTTGAGATATCTCTAACAATTTTCCTTTCCATTCTCTCAGAAATTAAGCATTTTCAGCCAGTTCTTAATTTATTCTCAATACAATGAGTTTCATTGTACTTCTTGATGATGCTACAAATTGTCAATCTAGGGACATTTAAATGCTTGGAAAGTGTTTTTATATCAATCACCTTGCTTGTATGCATCAACTGTCAGGTTCACTTGTCTTCACTATGGTTGTAGAATGAATGAGATCATGGTGCATGGCACACACATATTGTCTTCATTAATTTTTATAATGTTATAGAATCAGGTCAATACTGTTTCATTTTCAAAGAATGCTTGTATTAAATGTCAAATTAAGAAAAAACATTACAATTGTTATAGAGCAATATTATTTCATAATTTCTATAATGAGGAGGGGCGAATTATTTTTGGACTGCACCAATTTTTAGAAAAATCTAAAACTATAGATATAGAAGATCAAAAATTTAATGAATTATTCAAAACTAAATACAGAATCAACTCAATAAGTACTTGCAAATATTTGCATTTCCTTAGAAAATATGCAAATATTCAATGGGGTGAATAATTCTATCCACAACTGTATGTGTAAACTATTTTCAGATAGTGCATCTGTAAAGGAACAAAATAAATAAAAAGACAAGAGGAAAAACTATTTTTAGCCAATGTGTTTTCTCCTCTGAGGGATTCTATCAATGCAAGGCACATTTGCCTTGATAAAGTCCCTCAGAAGATGAAATGAATTGGTTAAGATTATTTTTCCCTCTTGTCTTTATATATATATAAGTGGACATTGAGGTCAACACCAAGCAGCAACAATCTGCTTCAAATTTGAATGAAATGTTAAGGCCTGAAACAGACTGTTGCTGCTCGGTGTTGACTTCAGTGTTCACTTTTATATCCTTACATTGTTATTTACTAAGCTTAACTTACTTTGGCATAAGGCCGAGAATATGCGGCACTTGTGAAAATCAAATCCCTTACAGTAATAATAGCTTATTCATTCAAATATAGATATGCATTTTTAAATATTGTTTAAAAATAAAGAAAAAAGAAATGAAATATTGGAATATTCCTAATAGAATTATTTAAAAAAGTATTAATAATTTTGTTGTCAAGTAAAATCAATGATCGCAAGTTCATGCAGAAATTAGATTTTACATGTACTAGACTGTAAGAAACAAAAAAAAATAAATGAAGATATTTATTGTAAATTTAAATTCAGGTTTTCTTTTTTCTTTCAGTTTTCTGCACATTTATTTCCTTACTTTACTTTTTACTCTCTTATATTTTTGGAAATCTTTTTTTTATATTTTCTTTTTTATGTTTCTTTCTTCCATTTTCCTTCAAATTCATTCATTTTCTTTCATATCTTTTCACTTTCCATTCATATTTTTTATTTTTTCTTTCATTTTCCTTCATTTTTTCATTTTCCATTTTCTTTCATATTCTTTCATTTTCCCTTCATCTTTCATTTTTCATCTTCCTTCCTTTTTCCATTTTCCTTCATATTTTTTCATTTTCTATTTTCTTTCATTGTTTCTTTTTCCTTCATATTCTTTCACTTTACATTTTCATTCATATTTCATTTTTTCATATTCTTTTATTTTTCATTTTCCTTCAATTTTCCATTTTCTTTCATTTTTCTTCATATTCTTTCACTATCCATTTTCATTCATATTCTTTCATTCTTTTCATATTTTTCATTTTCATTCATTTTTCCATTTTTTTTCATATTCTTTCATTTTCCTTCATATTCTTTCATTTTCCTTCATTTTCCTATTTTCTTTCATTTTCCATTTTTATTCATATTCTTTCATTTTTTCATCTTTCATTTATTCATTTTCCTTCATTCTTTTTTCATTTTCTTTCATATTCATTTTTCTTGATATTCTTTCATTGTCTTTCATTTTCCTTCATATTCTTTCATTTTTCCATTTTTTTCCATTTTACTTTATATTCTTTCATTTTCCTCATTCTTCTATTTCCTCATTTTTTCTCCTTCACTTATTTTTTATTTTCCTAAAGACATTACATTTTTGGCTTTCTTCTTTTTGTTTCTGTTTCATTATTTTTGTGATTTCACATTAAGATTTAAAATGTGCACAAAAATGTTCTTGTTTTATATTTTATTTTCTGTTTTCCTTTTTATTTTTTCTATTTTGTTTCTCCCATTACTTTATTCTTAAATTTAGAATTGTCATGAGAAGCTCTAACCATGTGGATAAATCTCTTTATCACAAAGAGTTATGTCAGTGGATAGCTCTTTAGAAATTTCTAACAGTTTTTAGCCAAGAGATATGAATGGGAATCCACTATTTTACATTCACTTGGGCATCAGGAAGAATACTTGCCATTTAAAATAAAAGTAAGTTTTCTAATACGGCAACAATAAATGTCTGTTTTTACCCCAGAAAACCATAAGCAAGGCTTAATTAAAAAAACAAAAAAACAAACTAAAAATAGATTCAGAGCAATTTAAGACAAATACTATTGTAGCATACCTATGGATGATAATGACTATGTCCCCATTCACATAAATACAGTAGTAAATACTGTATGTTGGTCTACAGTTGGAGATTCATTGTGTAATTCAGTTGACTACTTCTACGTGCCACTGGTGAATCTTATATGTGTTGTTCGTGTCCTAAGTATTATCGTGCATTACCAACCTTCATATGATTATTCTTTTCAATAACCTTCCCTAGGTTACAGCAAATACCAAATTGCATTTCCATAATTATAATAAAGAAACATTTTTTAAAAATCTATGATTTAAAAAATTAAATACTTAGATTTTTTTGTCTGAATTTCTGGGATGAGGAATTATCATTATTTACATTAATTACATGCAGACTGCTCATCTTTATTGTTATTGCCACAAGACTTCAACTTTTGTGATCATGTAAAGTTACAAAGAATAGGAAATTTGGGGAGCTATGACCCCCACCCATACACTGAATGGTAATATTAGCCATTTTGTTATAAGGAAACATTAAGCCTTCATTGGCAAGCAGCCAATGCTGCTGTTGAAATTAAGAAAATCTTTCTATTAAAACAGTTTTTTTAATAAAATAGGTTTCTATAGTGAATAGTTATGCGGAAGCAAGCGAGTCAGTGTGGCTTGTATCTGGTGCAAAGGAAAATAAGTTCCTTACCTCAATACACGACACATAGCAGTGGCATTTTGTTCTTTGAAAATGGCATGAATCGCCCATCCTAACATTGGATTATTCCAAAAGTGTATATTCTGTAATGGTGGCTTTTGTACAGCTTAGCATGGTTTGACCAGTTTGTGTGCTAATTGGTTGGACTGGAGGATGCTATTTGCCTGGGTAACTGAGGACAAAAGCAAAGAATGTTAATTGGTCAGTCGGCCATGGTGTTGGTATAATAAAAGAGGGCTGGAGCAGTGAGAAGGAGACGAGTTTTACAATGGTGACGTGTGAAGGAACTCAAGAACAGCAGACTGAAAAGAAGTATTTAGTGTTGTACGAGCATTGTCAGAGGAACATAAGCTCATTTACGCTATAGTTTCTCATGTCAACTGTTAACAATCTTTCTAGTATTGATGAGAGTTTTCTTCCTAACCTTTTGTTTGAAGTAGTGTGAAATGTCAACATCTTGATATACCATTATGTTCTCTTTGAGTTACATGCACTATCAATTTTAGTTGTTGCTGCTGTTGGAAGTCCTCAAGTGATGTGGTTTCTGTTATTTGATAAGGCTTTATTGTTTGTGATTCTGTAGTGCAAATGCACAAGCTTTGAAGAAGGATGGTCCTTGCAAAGACCTACAGCTTTCCTTCAGTTGAAGTTATTTTTAACTATTGATTCAAGAAAGTGGCTGTATACAGCTGACAGTTTAGACATTTCTGAACAGGTTGGGTGCCATGTGTGACATCCATAAGCTAGTTTTGAGCTGATGAGTCTATTTAAGAATATAACTTCAGATTTTAGTTAAAATTTTTTGGTTTTGTAACTACTTGCGATGTTGTGTAAAACTACCCCTAACACAGTATCTTCAATTTCCTTATCTTTTATACTAAATTTGTTAACCTCACTCCACCTCACTAAAATCTTCTCATTCTCTTTTACTCCCTGTAACCCTCTGTGCCATAGTGGCATTATCACCTTGCTTTGAGAGAAAGGATTAAAAAAAATGAAATGATCTATACACATTTATTTTGATGTCTTTAGTATTTATTGATTCTATATCTTGAAATTTTATGATGGATTCTATCACTGATTTTATTCCAGTTCTAGATCATAAATTTTGTTTTGGAAGATTTATTTTGAATCCTATTTTTTGGAATAATTGGTAGAAGATATTGATTTTTGCTCCAGTTCATTCTTACCCCAAGTTTTAAGACCTGTGCCATTGGCATAGCACCACCTCAGTATCAGTATATTAGCCTTGGGAAGGAAAGCATGATCACTGTTTTCTATTAGATTTGTTTGGGATGTGGTATGAAACACTTAGTGGCCATCTCTTTATATCTGTGCTTGTATATGTGAAGGGTATAGTCTAAGAAGAGATGAAGTAGATTGGACCTTTCATTTCCACCTTATTGTACTCCTGACGAGGTTCGAAATTTTGGTATTTTGATCTTCAGACATGTATGTCTTTGTGGACTGGAATAGTTCCTCTATCAGACCTAAATGGTCAATGAAATCAAATCAAAGATGGTTTTTAATGGATGGGAAGAGGAAGTTTCTATTGAAGGGGTACATAAAAGAAATATTTTGGTACAATTTCTGTAAATAAATGAATTTGAATTTTTTTCCTGTTTATAGCTTGGTTTCTAAAATAAAACTTTTTTCACACCTAAAAAAAAATCAAATATGTTTACTGGTTGAAGACTGACAAAACCAATCATTTTCTGATTTTGAAAAGTGGGCTGAAACTGTTATTCAAGTTACTGGAAATCTTGTGGTTCCAAAAACTACTTCTATTGTTCATTGAGACGAAGGAAAACAACCACTTGTTCAAGATCATTCACCATAACTGCCAAAGTAATTACATTGTTGGGTCCTCATTTTCCTAGAGAGGAAGATTTCAGAAACCAAGAATAATAACTACTGATACTAATTGAACTATTCTCAAGGTGATCAGCCAAGCGATTTCAAGACAGATTCAAATCAGTAAGTCTCTTTATACCTCCCAGCATAGGAAAATTTGCAGACAGGAATTAAATGCAGTGATTACATAAGTAAAATCAATAATTTTAGAAAGTACTGTGCTGCCTAAAATGTTAATTCTGTTTTTCATGGTGTTAAGATCATTTATCTTCATTCAAAAAGATTGGATTTGATTCTTTTGTGGCAACTGTCATATGAGAAACCATTTTAAAAATTTTATCAAAATTAGTCGATTTTTTTGTTTACTAGTTCTAATACTGAAATTGAATGAAAATAAGCAACATTTTTGCTGGCAGAGTAGGTTTTTATTTTAAGAAATGGAAAAATAACTAAAATACATAAAAAAAATCCTGTAGCTTATGAAGAAGGCGAACCATGTCAAAAATGGTTTGCAAATGGTAATGGTAATATTAGCTTTTAACCTACAAGGAAATATTTGGCATTCATTGACTGAGCAGCCAGTACTATTTCAGTTGAAATTTATAAATTCTTTCTCTTAAAAAAAGAGGAAAACCAGTTTCTCAAGTCTAGTATCTGTTATTGCTCTTTCCAGTATTGATGGAGTTTTCCTTCCTAACCTTTTGTTTGAAGTGGTGTGGAATGTTAACATTTTGATTATGTCATTATTTTAAATCTATTAAAAAATTACTGTTATTTATATTTCAGGTACAAAACTGAAGTTATCATATATAGATTCCTAGAAGTTCCGACGAGAAATATGCATTCCTTAAGTAGGTAATTGAAACCTTGTTCTATCAGTGGCGAAATTTGTAAATGCATGTTTTGGCTATAGAAGTGGTTTCCTGGTGGAAAAGTGGATACAGGTATGACTTTGATCCAAAGAATCGTGTTGTAACATTGAATGGGTTACTGAATGAAGAAATAAAATGGTAATCATTATAACATCAACAAAATACAATACTCGCCAGCTGCTGAAGTAGGTAAACCACTGCTAGTGGCGGACTATTTAGACAGCATATTACTCTCACTTACAATAGTGGCCAATGTATTTATGAGGATTGGGACATACCAATTAGTGTTCATAGGTACGGTAACAAGTTGTGAATTCAATACGTCGATAATTGAGTTACTTAAGGAAATTAACTGATACTGAGAACTAAAAAAAAAGCATGTCACTTAGAATTAGAACAATTTACCACCATGGACTAAATAAATGGCTCGGTTCTGAAATTCCAACGTATATCACTTGAAGATGGTCGGAGCGTAGAACGGCCGAAAAATTGTGAATATGACAATAAGGTGAGGACAACAGTCCGAACGATGTAAGTAGTATAAATAGTTACAATACCACCTCTTAGAAATAGAGACAGAAAAGCAGACTGTTGTCAGTATAAAGGTATGTTACATACATTTCTTCAGACCCCGTAAACCACTCTCCAAAAAAAAAAAAAAAAAAAAAAAAAAAATTAAAATAAAATAAAAAATAATCAAAACTAGATGTTAGAAAAGAGTTGTCTTCAGTCTCACGTTAATGGTATACCTCTCCCCTCTGGCTTCTACAAATACTGATTAGCTGTTAAGGGTCATACGACTGGCCAAGTGCAGAATATATTAATTAGGAAAGAGGCAGTAAAATTATTCCGGAATCTTTATTTTTTAATCTCAAATGAGCTGCGTTATATATATATGATATACGTCAATAACACCCATCAAAATATGTAGCAATTACTAGAATTTAACGTATTTCAAGGCAAGCAGAATTTTTGTCAAGAAAATGCTCAGTAGAAAAATCTTTCAACCATCTTCAAATTTTAGGCCGTAACACAGGTAATTGGCTGTGGAGGAGATACGTAGTAGTAATGGCAACTGATTGGTGTCTTTAACAACTCATAATTTCAAAAATAAAGCCTACTACCTATGTCTAGGGCTTCAGACCCCAGAGGAAGAACTCCTCTCCAGCCGCTCAGTAAGTAATACTTTACTTTGTTCAGAAACGTAGACATTTGGCTTTAGACGCTATTGTTTTAATAAAAGGCGTGCCTTTTCCCATAGTCAGATTTTTATAATTTTATTTCTGCTTTATGGAGTAAATATTTCATGTATTTTGTTTTCATTCTATATTGTTTTGTTGAAAATATTTTTGCTGGCATAGATACCTTCTCAGTAGATATACATACCAATTCATATTTAAACTATTTAAAAAATGAAGTTGCTAATAATTTGTAAACCTGGGAATGTAGAAACATTTGTTCTTACAACTTTGGCTCATCTATTCTTCATTTCTCGTCAGGTGTTATTCCAAAGTTGCGTAGGACAAGGACATGTTTTCTCACCGGATTTGTTCAACCTCTAAGATAGTTGGAGACTGTTATGACGTTGATTTGGGGCGGGGGTGTTAGTAGAGACAAACGCCAAATAACACGTAACAATAAAAAGGGTTTTAATAGGTTGATAAAAAAGGTACAGAAATCGCCTGAGTAGTCAATAACTAGCTCAGCTAAGAACTTCTCTGTCTATCTGTCTTAGTATTTATCGATCCACCCACGAGGATTGAATATGGCACAAAGGCCGGTTTAATGTGGGTATCTCTGAGCCCGTAGGCTCGGCAAAAAATAGCCTTTGAACCCGCCTAGACGGGTTCAGGCCCTATCTACCTCCCCGGACGAAACCTTGCCCATCGGCAAAGCTTCGTCCGGGTTCCTCTCTACTAATGCAGAGAGTTCGACAGACGTCGCTTACAGTCAAAGACTGTATCACGACTCAGCTAGACTCGGAGGTCTTACCCTCTCGGTCTATCTCTCTTCTGTCATGTCAACTGACATGCCACTATTTAAAGTCTTTGTTCACAGACGCAGACAAGTTCATCTTCAAGAGGGGTGGTAGGTTTCCGACACAACAGAGACTATACCAGGATTTATCATTGATGGGTGTAATATTAACAATGCAAACAGATAACATTGCGTTGATGGCAGGCACGGAAAAAATACTAAGAAATACTACAGAACCTCCTAGACAGGGCAGTGAAGGAAAGCGTGAAGAAGGGACTAACTATGAACTGTAAGAAAACAAATTGTCAGGAAAATAAAAAAAAAACCTCAAGATATGAACTACCATTTGGAGATGACAAAATCAGCCAGTTAAGTGCCATGCGTGATACACGCTTAGGCGATCATGTATCTTTCGATGCATGACTGACGAGGCAGTTTTTCCGGCAGTAGGTTGCCATTTCTTTCTGCGGTAGACTAGTTGCCATCAAAGGCTATAGAACCCGGTCTGTCCTACTATTTACCAATAGCTGGTGGGAGAAGAAGAGGATTTATACCTTTCCCAAGGGTATTAGCACGTAAGTGAATGTAATGGATTTGACTAGAATTCGAACTCTGCTCTCCGATTCCTCAATTCGAGTCGCTACCCATTACTCCACCGTACAGACGTTTAAATATCCGGAACGTGTTTTAAAAGAGAATCGAAAATGCAACGCTGAAATCCGAAGGTGCATTGGATTAGTGTAAGATGCCTCCCAAAAGCTAAGCAAAGTATTAAGAAACAAGAAAATTTAATTAGAAACAAATAAAAAGATTGCTGAACTGTTATGGAATATCATTCCTCTTGTAAAGTAGTGAATGTTAGACAATCTCCTCCCAGATGAAGAGAAAAATGGAGGCAACATAAATTTGGTTCTACAGAAGCATGCTGTGTGTAAGCAAGGCTTAAGGAAAATAGAATAAAAAAGGACATTGATATTCAGAATCAGAAAGAGATAGCTGAAATTTCTTGAAAAATTAGGAAGGAAGACTTGGAGAATTTTACACTTATTGGGCAAAAGAGCCAGGAGAAGCCAGCAGGTCACCTACCTGAAGAGATTGTGTCAACAGATGGCGGAGCAGTGGGTTGGAAATTCGATAAAGGGACAAACATTAATAAGGGTTTCAAGGGATAGGAGGCCGTGGAGAGCGTTTACGCCCTGAAATGACAAGGCACATGGAATGAAGAAGAAATAACAAAAAAATATGTACAACAGAAAAAATATGTCAATAGCCTGAGAGTGTTGAGAAAGCTTCAATTTTTCAAAATAAACAAAGTTAATCACATTTTCTATTCAAGAATATATAATTATTCTAAAACCCTTTATAATCAATAAAAGATCACAAATACTTCATTAAATCCCTATCTTATTTCATATCTTCAAATTTGTAGAATTGGGCGGTAAAAATGGATCATTTTAATACAATTTAGAATTATCCTCAGATGACATGACCGCTAACCAGAACAGTTTTTCCCTGAAATCTAATATGGCAGAATAGTCAAAAGTATATCTTCTCACCGAACTTAACCAACCTATACAGCGAGACAATTCTCTAAAGAACTAGATGTCCTACCAAGATTCAGTACTGGCGGTCACAATCTTAACAACATAAGATGACACAATACTGATAGCAGTCACGGAAAGAATACTATAAAAGCTCCTACAGTGAAGGAAAGCGAAAAGAAAGGACAAAACATCATCTGCAAGAAGACAGAATGCATGCTTATTAGCAAAAGGCTAAGCCCAAAATGCAAATTACAAATCGCAGGTGCCAAAATCAACAAGAAATTAAATATCTGGAAAGTGTTTTGACAGAGGACGGAAAGTGTGACACTGAAATCCGAAGAGGCATTGGGATAGTCAAAGATGCATTCCAAAAGCTAAGCAGAGTATAAAGAGACAGAAAAACTTCGTTAGAAACAAACAAAATAGTACTAGACTGTTATATGATATCAGACCTTCTATATAGCAATGAATGCTGGACAATCTCCACAAAGATGAAGGAGAGACTTCACGCAAGAGAAATGTGGTTCTACAGAAACATGTCGAGGATATTGTACATGTGAGCAATGACGAGGTTTTAGGGAAAATGGAAGCAAAAATGAAATTTAACACCAGGAATAGACAGTTGAAATTTATGGGGTACATAATGAGGAAGGAGGGCTTGGAAAATTTGTTGCGCTCAGGGCAGATTGTGAACAAGAGATACAGAGGAAAACAATGCATATCGTACTTAACCCTGTTCTGCCATCCATTTTAGCAAGCTCGTTGAGGATAAAGAAAAAAAAAAACAGAATTTATTTACAGCCGCAAGGGACAGGAAATTGTGGAGAACCATGATCGTATACGTCGTGAGGGGACACGACATATAAAGAAGAAGAACAAAGGCCTGTAAGTTTGTTGATCTAAAAGTGAATTAGAAGAAGGGGTGACTGAAAAAGAAAAGACAATGTTAAAATTATTGCCTTTGCACTGGAGAACTTTACTTTCTCTCATCCAGCCGGGAGAATATCAGAAATGAAAGGGTATGACCATTGATCATATACTCCTTCGTTAAACCATTTCAATAACAACAACATCAGCAGCTTTCTACCATAACTTGGGCTGGGCTGATATATCTTTTCCAAAGCAGAAAAATTTTATTTTCACTAATTCACAACATGTCATTCTCAGTCAACATCTCAGATTTAAAATCAGAAAGAGTCTATTATCTGTTCTGTCTCTCTTGCCTTGTCCTGTGATTGTCAAGTTCTCCAAGCCCTCTTTCCTCATTGTGTGTTCCTGAAATTTCTATTGTCTCAAGATCCTCTATCCAGTACGTTGATTCCATATGCAAAATAAATTGCCGGTGCCAACTGGAAGTCCCAATAAGACAATGCATCGGGTACAAAGCACAACACATTGATTTCAGAAATACAACATTGAGTTACGCAGTACGTTCTCCTGACATCAATCCAAATGAGAAGCTGTTGTGTTTCATTTCTCGTAAGGTGGACGTCAATGCCATCCAATCCAGTAATGGAAAATAGTTTATACATGAATGATTTTTAATAGACAATGATCAATTGTGTTGACTGGTAAAAAGCTTGCCTAAATACATTTCAGGTTATTTATCATCAGAAGGTGTTACAATGTACTAAAAATGAAGTTTTCTCTGACATTCTGTTACTGGTCTAACAGTATCGCAACGGACGTTTTTGGTCATTTAACACTTTTTTTGACTACGAAAAAATACTTTTAAAAACGGTCACTTGTAGAAAACGTTTTCTCAAAAGCTCACCTGGTTTTATAAATATCCACCTCACAATATATATGTGATATGTCTGTGTGATTATATATATATATATATATATATATATATATATTATATATATATATATATATATATATATATATATATATATATATATATATATATTGTGTATGTGATATATATATATATATATATATATATTATGTATGTGATTATATATATATATATATATATATATATATTTTGTATATATATATATATATATATATATATATATTTTATATATATTATATATATATATATATATATATTTTGTATGTAATTATATATATATATATATATATATATTATGTATATAATTATATATATATATATATATATATTTTGTATGTGATTATATATATATATATATATATATATATATATATTGTGTATGTGATTATATATATATATTATGTATATGATTATATATATATATATATATATATATATATTGTGTATGTGATTATATATATATATTGTGTATGTGATTATATATATATATATATATATATATATTGATTATATATATATATATATATATATATATATATATAACACTAATAATCCTATAAATATAAGCAGTTATACACGTCCGGCAAAACCCAAAAAAAAAAAGGGTAAAAAGGATTTCACCTACGGGGGATCGTCTTCCCCGACGATCTGCGTTGGTGAAACCTAGGTAGGTTTGTCTGGCTCTTTAGGGTTTACTTTCTATATATATATATATATATATATGAAGAGTTGTGATACAGCGAAACAGTCTGTCTAAGCATGGCATATATATATATATATATATATATATATATATATATATATATATTTATAAAGAAGATAAAGAACAAATAGAAAACGTTTATCAATCAGAAACTGAGAAATAGGGAAAAAGAAAGGAAAGAATACACGTGATACATGACTGACCAATGAAAATCAAACAACACAAAAGCAATACCAGAATTTATTTCTTTTTTTCTCCATATCTCAAGTCTCGGATATAAAATTAATAAATGTGAAACACGTTACATTGCTAAATGTTGCTTATTTGTTCTTTATCTTATATCACACACACACACACGTGTGTGTGTGTTAAACACTTCCCGAAGTGTACACATACGAGACCGATCCCGAGCAGAAAAGAACAAATACTAGAGAATGATCCAAGTGATGATCCATACATAGAGTAAATATTAATATTTTACGGCTCTATGATATATAATGTGTGCATATATAGAGAGGGATAGAGAGTGAGAAAGAGTCAAAAGATGTTTAGGGAAAAGATAAATAAAATATGAGACAAAGTTAAAATAAAAATAAACATGGAGAACAAAAAGCAAGAAGAGTAAGAAAAGCAGTAAAAACAAGATAAAAATATCTAGGCTATTCAAAAACAGTGTGGGGTTTTCATCATTTGTTTCCTTCCCAGTCGTTTTGATCGTTTACTCTCCAGCCTACATTGATTGTCTTGTGTTTCAAAATGTCGATCTCAGGAACACAAGGATGCGAAAAACAAACGTTATGTGGGCTAGGGGAGATTCGTATGATTGATATATATATATATATATATATATATATATATGACAGAAATAAAAGTGTGAAGCTTAATATTACTAGACATATTAAAAACAGGCGAAGCAACCGGTTGCGCTCCCGCTCTTCAAGCTTCCACGGGAGATTTAATTTAAATTAAAAACACAGAAAAAGGTACAATGAAAGGGAAATGTGGAGGAGAAAAAAATGCTTATTTAAATTTGGAAGCTTTTTGTTTTTTCTTCCACATTTCCTTTTCATTGTACCTTTTTCTGTGTTTTTAATTTAAATTAAATCTCCCGTGGAAGCCTGAAGAACGGGAGCGAAACCGATTGCTTCGCCTGTTTTTAATATGTCTAGTAATATCAAACTTCACACTTTTATTTCTGTCATTAAATTTTGTACCTACAAAAATATCTTTGTATATATATATATATATATATATATATATATATATATATATGGTTGGATTGATGTGAGTTTGTGACCCTAGGTTTCACGCTTTTGCGATCGTCAGACAAACTGATTAATTTATATTTATATGCACACTTTCACACACACACACACACACACATATATATATATATATATATATATTAATAGTAAGGAAATTAGTTCGAAAACAAAACAAACGCAATAGTTAACAATTTCCGTCCAGCAAGATTCAGACAATAATCAAAAAACAAGTTAACATATTTAGAAATTAGCCAACAATTTTTCTCACTATTTGACAGTATGTCTGACTACTACCTTTTGCTTTTATGTGCCGTGTCCGTTCAGGGCGTAGGCGATCATGGCCCTCCGCATCTTCCTGTCCCTTATAGCTCTTAATAAGTTCTGTATTTTTGTTATTTTTCCCAAACCCTGTTCTGCCATCCAAACTTATCAAGTACGTTACGCGCCGATTTCTTTTGTCTCTCTTTCCCCAAATCTGGCCTGTGAGTATCAGGTTTTCCAAACCCTCCTTCCTCATTACGTGCTCCGGAAACTTCAACTGCCCGTTCCTGATGTTAATTACAATTTTCCTTTTTGTTTCCATTTTCTCTAAGACCTCGTTGTTGCTCACATATTTAGTCCGTGGTATTCTCAGCATCTTTCTGTAGAACCACGTTTCTGTTTCTTCAAGTCTCTTCTTCATCTTTGAGAAGATTGTCTAAGATTTATTGTCATATAAGAAGGGAAGATATCATTTAACAGTTCAATGCTCTTTTCTTTGTTTCTAACGAAATGTTTCTGTCTCTTTTCTATCTTAACGTGTTCAGTTTTTTTATTTTCGCAGGAATGTAATTTTTTTAATCGGTATCATATTATATATCATTATATTTATTTTTATTTCTGATAAATAAAGATGGGCATGCGATGCATGAAATCTATAAAAAAGAAAAAATGGTGTAAAGTTATTTAGTGATAGGAAGACAAGGTGGAAATTGCAAAAGACTTCTTCAGAGATTAAGGAACAACAACAATGAAAGATTGAAAACATTGACCATATAAGAACACAAGAGACTGTTGTTAAGAATGTCACAGAAAGAAATCTTAGCAGAACTTAAAGAATAAGAAGCAAGAAATGTTTATTGACTCGCAAGAAACTAGTGTTGTTAATGTTAGTAGAGAAAAAGTGCATAATCTTCAAAAAATTGGCTGTAGACATGAAACTAACCAAACTATCATCTTTATGAATTGGGATCAAATATGGATTCCGTCAGAATCACAGGATAAGGAACAAATAGAAAGCGTTTATAAATTTAACAAGTTTCGCTTTTTTCGCTTGATCAGAATTCTTTGGAAATAATTCATAGAAGAGAAAATTTCAGTTCTCTGAGTTCTGTGTTGTTTGTTTTTAAATGGTAAGATCGAGTTTACGTGTTTTTGTTTTGTAGTGTCGGCAAAAGAGTAATGAACTTCACGGCTACTGTTAGAGGAAGGAGTATGAGAAGAAAAGAAAGAAAGAAAACTCCCGCTTTCCTTGTTAGTTTCTTCATAGGATTCCATCCTAAATTGGCATTCGAACAATCTTTGATGCAAAGGTTGTTAGAGAAGGATTATTGAAGCATTAAAAGAGAAAATTTCCCGAAGAACCTCATATTAACCCCAACTTTACAGTAAACGTGCGAAAAAGGAGATGGGCGTTCATGCGTTTGCACTTGCAATTGAATCAAGCTCTGACGCTTCACCTCAGTTTGATTGTTAGATTTGTGAACAATGGCATATTATTTGAAAATTATTACGGTCATAGTAAATTTACTGAATATCTAAAATATTGAAATAATTTAACTCCGCGCAACGATCACACAAGAAGGGTTTATCGATGGAATTCCTTTATTAAGAGCAATCAAAAACTTGCGAAGGAGATACCATAAAAAAGATGAGGAGTGGGGAGTAGCTTAGTATATCAATGAATAATGCATGCAAGTATGGACGCAGGCAGCCATTTCTAGACAGAAGGTGCAGATATACAGGGGGGTGGGGGGTGGTTATGCAATTACTGTCATGTACACCCGGGCAATACCTGCTACCCCGGTTAGTATTGAATAAAAGTGTAAAAATAAATGCAAAAAATGGGAATTCTTGTACAATATTTTGAGTGATACAGATTGCAGCTAAAAGTTACATATTCAATATGATATTCACCAAAGACAATATTCTTTTCACACTTTGTGAAGCTGAATATTGTCAACCTTGCCAAAAAAGGTTTCAAACACACCAAATGAATAGTCATCAGCTTCTCTAGATATTAATCCAATAGAAAACTTGTGCTACATCATTAAAAAAAAAAAAAAAACAGAAAAATAATCTTCAAGCGAATCTTTGGGGAAACAATAAAAACTGTTGTAAATAATGTTAAAATTCAAACAGCAGAAAAGATATAAGCATTTTTAAGGGACAGATGAAGCTCATAGAATATCATAGAGCCAATAATAATAATAATAATAATATTTGGTCACTCGTATTCGAGGATACCCGTCTATTAGGACGGCTAGCCAATCCCTATTCCAGACGCTTGCTCAGGCACATTTGTGTTTGTTCAACACCCTCAGAGCCAACCTGTGGTTTATATTGCAACTATAGTGAGCAGACCATAGTTACAGTTTCTGGGAGAGAGCGTGTTATCTAGCATGATCAACAATATGAACAAAGCCAGCACAGATTAGCACTTAAAATAATAATAAAAAATATTCCATGGAGCAAACCACCTACATACGAGTAGAAAATAAATAAGAAAGGGGCGTGAGACAAGTCTTTTTAAAATGTTTCAGTTCACCCCAAACAAAGCAGGAATGCCTCTAGTTTGCAGGGGTTACTAGAGGAGAAAGTGATAGAAATGACTGAGAATAGGGAAGATTAAGGAGGGACAAAAATTAACAGGGCTCAAGAAGATAGATGCCGATTGAAGTTGCCATTTAAATTTTTGAAGATTGAAGTAAGAAAACGGAAGGGAGTTTCACAGGTGGGAAGTGTGAGAAAAGACACTATTGGAGTAGAAGTGGCGGTTACATTTAACTAATTGAACAGTAAAAGGGTGGGAGCTAGATGTCAATCTAGTAGCGCGCTTAAATTCGTGTAGTCGAGGTGCCAGGGAAAAAAGCTCGTCCGAGCAGTAGCCGTGAAAATATTTGTAGAAAAGACAGAGGGAAGCGACGTCACGTTGGTGAAAAAGTGACTGAAGTTGAGATGCCAAGTCAGGATCGATTACATTACACATCCTGTTTTGGATTTCGTCAAGAGTCGAGATGTACAGCAGGAACACCAGACCAGATATGATAACAGCATTCAATGCACGGAGAAATGGTAGATTTTATAAATGTCCAAGATGGATTCTGACGAGAAAAATGTTCTATCATAACACCGTGAATGAAATTTCCTTGCAACAGATGCAGTTATTGATTCAATGTAGACGTTCCACTTCAAGTCAGTGGAGTCATGACGTCAAGAAGGCGTAGCCTGTTGCTCTCCTGTAGTTTAGCATCACTCATGCTGATGGCAAGCAGAAAAGGTTTTCTGTCGTGATTAAATAAAAGCAATTTTGTTTTGTAGGCGTTCAAATTTACAAGCCATTTATTGCCCCAGTTCATCACCGATTGGAACCCTTTTCTAGAGTAGTTACCAAGTTTACTTTCTCAGATATGACGGGTTTGCTACTGAGACAGGAGTAAATGCTAGTATCATCTGCATAAATACCTAATTTGGAACTGGTGACATCGAGATCTTCTGCTCAAATTTATTTAACCTCTACAGCGACGCTAAACTAAGACTACTAGATACCCTACAGGATTTATTATTGGTGGGCGTAAACAATATAAGGTAACACGGTTTTGATGGCCGACAAAGAAAGAAAACTACAGGACATCATCCTAGACAGGGTAGTAGAAGTCACACATTTTTTTGAAAGAAAATGATGATTGATTTTAAATCATTATTATAATTTGTGGAGAAAAATGATGTAAAATGATTTCAATATTATTCAATGATATTGCCCATGTGACCTCCATCTTCTGGCTTTCTCCTTCTATATTTTGGATAGGAGTCATTTACTTGTTCAAATTTAAATTTAATTTAAATCAAAGGGAAATTAAAGGAAAACAATTTTCAGTGGGTGAGTGGGTGGTGGGGATGTGCCCTCCTTTGATCAAAATGAAATATACTTATCCAAGTACCCTATGAGTCATTCTCTTGTTCAAATTTATATCTAATTTATATTAAAAGGAAAAATCCAGAGGTGACCCCCTTTGATTAAAATGAAATATATTTATCCAAGTACCCTGGGTAATGTAGTTTCAGAATATATATTGTTATGGATGTCTATTTCCAAAATCCTAGGAGGAGTTTAATAACAAACAAACGGGCTACAACTTTATATATATATAGATACAGAGCAATCATTTTTAAGACCCAAGAGCCACTCAAGGTAGAGGATTACTAATTGCGTCTGTTGTAGAGTAGTACGAAGTGTAGATTATAAGGATATCTAAGATATATAAAGGAGACTGTTCCACAAAGTAATAGTCAGCTGAGTGGAACTTCCTCCTTACTAATGAAATACGAAGGGAATGAGGATGATTCGACTCTATGGACGTGGCATGGCAAGTCTAGATGTAAAGGTTTGAACTGGTGGAACTATGTCATGGAGCTCGTCTGAAAATTTGCCATGAAAACTGCGATAGATTAACGAGAGGCTAGCAACGTTTCGTCAGTGGGAAAAGGAGTGTGAAGTGGAAAATAATCAATCACCCACAAAGCAGCGTAAACGCTTTTGGGTTTTGTCAAGGCTGGAAAGTGATCACTGGGCAGCAATTCTCTATTTTGGGTCTGATATAATTTAGAGTATAAGAGGAGGCGTCAGATAATTTCTGGAACTGTACAAGGAACCCTTTTTCCAATGTCTTTATCGATCTTCTTATCGAGTCGCTATATCACATCCATCCAGTACTACACACAGGGCCTTGTCCAGGGCGTTATGGTTTGTGCAGGGATCTTCAAGATTGGGGAAAAACTAGAAGATAGTTTGTGATTGACCGCATTGACAATTGGGAGCAACACCGATGGCCTATCCTCATTTCTGAAGGTTGGTTCTGCGGCGACCAATAGCTGTTCAGAGGTGATTCAGGTAGGACCAGAAGAGCAAGGGAGAAGGATTCTGTATGGCTGAGAGATTGTCTGTGTTCCACGGTGTTAAAGTGACTGACCGCAAGGACAGACGCTGACTAGAAGATCTGTTGTTTACTGGTTCGGCTGAATGTAGAAAGCTGTGTCTTGACTTGAACAACTTTGTCACTGGTTCACAGCCGTGAGAGTCGGTGCCGAGATTTCCCGACTAAAGAGTAAGGAAACAGTTTATTATATTCTTTCACACACACACACACACACACACACACACACACACACACACACACACACACACATATATATATATATATGAATTTAAGTAGAATTAAAAAACAGACAATCAGAGGGTCCATTGATTATATTTTATTTCCCCAGGAAGGTGTTTTTACTTGGTTCTTCAGATCACATTTCCAAACATACAAAAATAGTTTTAAATTTATGTATTATTTTTATACGCTTTTGAGGGGCAGTTTTAAGTTGATGTAAGGTGATAGAGAGATGCGGAGGAGGACGACGACAGATATGGTCGAGATTAGAGAAGGAAGGGAGAGATAGGAATAATTTTAAATCTATTTTTATTAAAATACTTAAGAGTAAAGGAGGTGGGTAATGACCAGACATTGACCTATTTAATAAGTCATCCCACAGGAAACGAGACATATATATATATATATATATATATATATATATATATATATATATATATATATATATATATAAGCAAATATGTGGATATAGATCGACAGTATGAAGAAAAATATGGAAAAACAAAATCCGAATATGCAAGTATGCTGTTTTAATGTTGTTTCAATGTCGACGTCAGGCGTTTCGGTCTTGTAGACCTTCTTCAGGACATAGTTATTAAAACATAATTAAAATTAGACGATATTCAAGTCAACATGAAAAGACGGTAGACATAAGATTAATCAAAACAGAATAACTGAAATTTTTAAGATCAGCGTTCCGTTTCGCAATACGATCCCGTCGGCGTCACGTAGGCCATGTTGAGAAAAAGTATTCCTAAAATAGAGTATATTTTAAATGAAAAAGAATTTTATTTTAATCTAAAATATATGAGTACGTTTGTCGAGCATTAATCTTGCCAGAAAAGGGGAAATATTAAAGAAGCTGGGTCTAGTATTCACCGTGCGTGAGATAGACATTATGCCTGCCTCATAAATCCGTCTAAGATTTTTATTATGAATATATTTTAAAATCTTCACAGAATCAAAATCGAAATTATGATCAGATTTAGTTATGTGTACAAATAAAGCATTGTTTAAATTACCGAGGCGAATATCTCGTTTATGTTCGAAAACACGAGATTTTACGGACCTACATGTTTCACCCGCATATTTTAAGTCACAGTTGTTGCATGAGATTTGGTAGATGCAAGCATATGTAATATGTTAATAACTATGTCCTGAAGAAGGTCTACTAGACCGAAACGTCTGATGTCGACATTGAAACAACATTAACACAGCATACTTACATATTCGGATTTTTGTTTTTCCATATTTTTCTTATATATATATATATATATATATATATATATAGGTGATTTAGGTAAGAGCAGTAGGGCCAGATATTACTGGAGCCAGAGGGAGGATTAAGAGAGAGTATGTCTTTTTTAGCGTTGGAACGTATATATGAGTTCCATAATTAATAACGCTCAGTATTAATTCGTCACCAACTAGTATCTACTTTTCTTTTAAATTGCAAGGAAACATCTCTCGTATTTTACTCAAGCGATTATCATTTCTACTGTGAAGAACAATAAAATCACTTCTTAGTTACAGTCTGATTCAATCAACTCCATTTTTTTCTTTGTCATTGATCAAACAGCTTCAGTGATGACTTAAAACTTGTCATCTCAGTTTATCTCCTGTCAAGATCAAAGCAAAGTGAAAGCTTAGAAGGTCGTCAAATGGTAATCAATACGCAAGAATTTTGGCTTAATGCTGAGTCGAGAGGGGCATTTTTCCTGTGTCTTCTGCAACGTTTAAGGTAACATTTGACTTTTAACTATTCTTTTCCTTTCAGCTAAAGCTGGTTTTGAATAATTTGGAGATAAGTATGCTAGATATTTGGTGAGGCAAGTGTTTAGACCACGAGCTTTATAATGCAAAGAAAAAAAGAAGAAAGATATTTTCAAATTGTATTTTTTTTTATCAACTTTATATTTCAATCATATAATTTTAGTTTCAGAATGAAAATTTAACATTTCATAATGTGATTCATTAATATATCAATGCGCTTAAATAAAATTTTTTACTGCTGCATAGCATTGTTGCCCGGCTGTACTGGCCCGTTTTGGGAACATAGGAAATTGCCTCTGTCTATATTTTTGAGATTGTAACTATTGTAACTATTTACATTGCTCGAGCTGTTGTCCCCATTTATAGTCTTTGAAAAGGTTTCGGTTCGAAATTCCAACGTATATCACCTGAAGAAGGCCGGAGCGTACCACGGCCGAAACGTTGTGAATATTACAACAAAAATGAAGACAACACCCCGAACAATGTAAATAGAATAAATAAGAAATTGTCATTTGCTGGAAATAAACGACGATAAAAAAACTAAATGGAATTTTTCATAGGCGCCTCTATTTTAGTTTCGATCGGATATTCTGCGCTACAGACTAAACTAAACGACACTCCTCCAACGCATAAATCAATAATGTAATATTATACTGGAATAGACTTTTCACTCAATTTCACACCAGACTGTCAAGGAAGCCAGGTCCTCGACTAGAGTTGACCCCATACAAGTGTGGCAATGCGCGATTCGCCCATTGTCAGTGGAGACACTGAGAGGTGAACACCCTTGGGCAAAGCTGCTCCTGATAAGTGTGTGTACATGAGAGAAAAAAACTATTGCACAAATAGATATATAATCAGCCGCTTCAGAGAGAAGAGATATCCCAGGTCGAATATATAAGGTCTACATATGAGATAGAAGGCTCAATGGAGACTGGTGAAGAGCCCTCGTTAAGGATAAATCCAGTGTTGTATGTGGATAAATACGGGTCAATGACATTATATTCTCGTTAATTGTAGTTAACACATAATGAGAAAAGAAGGCTTGGCTAATTTGATAGTCACAGGAGATGTTAAAGATAAGAGAGGGGAAACATTGTGTAATCTACTTTATGCACTTGTAAAAGGATAGCAGAACAAGTACAAGGAGGAATAGTAAGAGGACAACTACTTCTTAGAGCAATGAAAAATAGGAAGTTGTGGAGAGCCATGAGAGGCCACATCCTGAAGGTACACGTCACATAAAAGCAGGAGACTTATTTATTGCCATTGATTATCTTCAATATTTCTATCCCAACATAACCAATAATGGATCCGTGGATAATATGACATTCCCACATATTTTGGAGAAGTATGGTAAGGCTAATATTATTTCCACACAGAATAAATGAGCAAGAAAGGACAATTCAGATGCAGTTATCGAGGAGGAACATAACTTATATATATATATATATATATATATATATATATTATTGTGGCCCCAAAAAACTAGTGATGTATATATTTAGTGAGTAAAGAAAGGACGATATATCACTTTAAACGTTATTTTTAGTGGGTAGCCATATTTGAGTAGATGTTCCATATTAAACAGTATGTTTATTTTCGTCTAACGGCCTGAATATTTTTTCTTTAATAATATTTTTCGAATATTCAGGCCAGTAGAAGAAAATAGTATACTTTTTAAAATAAATGGTACGATTACTTAACGTTCAAAGTGATAAAAAATCAATAAAAATCCATTACTTCATATATGATGGACTCTCCTATCGATTTAGATGTATGAGGTTCTGACGACCACAAACTAATTATCTAAGGTGCTCAGTAAAACATAACAGTTACATAATTTAAATAAATAAGCAATATTTTATTAACGCCAGCACTCAATGTGCGGTATCATATATATTATATATATATATATATATATATATATATAACGTTGGATAAATGCACTATTGATATCTATATAGTTATTGGCTATGAAATGAACGATTAAGGTAGGTAGATTTATTGGATGTGAAATGGACTATTAATTAATATATATATATTTATTGGTTATGTAAAGGACTATTGATATATATATTTGTCGAGTTTGGAAAGGACTATTGGTATATAATTATTTGGTAAGAGAAGGACTCTTGATATTTATTTGATGATAAGGATTAAGACAATTTCATATATCAAGCTGATGTTGACAAGTTCTTTCGACAAAACTGTATTTTTCAACTACAATAATAAATGAATCAAAGAGAAGTTAACTGAAGGCGCCTGTTAAATTTAAGGTGCGCTGATATCTTTCAAAGAAACTCAGACATTCGTTACAAGCAATTAATACATACGGACATCAAAAGATATTTGATGTTGGTTGTATTAGTGTGACGAAAAGATGTTTCTAAGGCGGTAAAGATGCACTAGGTGGCGCCCGGGAACTAAGCAACTTACACCTGAGGAAAAATGAAAAGTGTATTGGCTGAATCGTTCTATGTGTGTGTGTGTGTGTGTGTGTGTGTGTGTGTGTGTGTGTGTGTGTGAGAGAGAGAGAGAGAGAGAGAGTGAGAGAGAGAGAGAGAGATTTGACCACTAGTCCAATCAGTGTGCAGAATAATTAGAGTCTCTTGTATGGTAGTGAATACTGGACAATCTCCACAGAGATGAAGAGAAATGTGGTTCTACAGAAGGATACTGAGAATTCCAAGGATGGAGCCAGTAAGCAATTAAGAACTCTTATACCCAGAGTCCGAAAGAGACAGTTAAAATTTCTTGGGCACATAATGAGGAAGGAGGGTTTGGAGAACTTAACCCTCACAGGGCATATCGAGGGTAATAAAGATAGGGGAAGGCCACCTACTTGACTAGATTGTGTGAACGGACGGCGGAACAAGGGGCTGGAGGCAGAGGAAAGTGCCACAAGGAATAGGAAATTGTGGTGAGCCATGATCGCCCACCTCCTGAAGGGACATCGTAGATAGAAGTAAAAGAACTAAATGAATAAGATGGCAACTTAATGATTAAAAAAAAGAAGAAAGTAAAATAAATATTAGTTTTTCAAAATAATCTCTTTCATTGTGAATAAACATAATTCAATGTGAATGCTATTAACATGGATCGAACATTATACACTGAAAGTTTCAGGTCAATTTCAGCTAATAACTACTTATCAGTCTTTCTTATTGAAATAGCCTCGTATTAGTTTGAGGATATATTTTCTAGCATTTTTAAAAATAAAAACTTTCATTTATGTAAATTCATGGCATCATTATTCAGTTACAGTACAGGGTGCGATGGATAAATTGTCGTCTAAATTACGCAAAAATGAAAATAACACTGACATCTCATTGTAACAGATATATTTACTAAAATTATACAAAAATATCTTGAAATACTAAAGAGTAAATTTATTCAGTAACATTTCGATTGGCATCAAACACGGCCTCCAGACGACTTCAGAATCTCCTGCAACTCTGCTGGACGGTCTCCGTGTTAAAGTTGGGGAATCCTGCCATAATCGTAGCCTTCATTTCATCTTTTTTGTTAAAAGGAGTTTTGTTGGTTTTTCCCCAACACATAATAATCAAGGGGGGCTGCAGTCTGGGGATGTAGGTTGCCAAATGTAAGAGGTGATGTGGTCGCAGAAATTGTCTGATAGCCATGACTCGGTTCGCTTGTTGTGTGGCATGGTGCAAAGTATTGTTGTCAGACATAGCGTCTTCCAGCAGCCATCCTCTTGATCCAGGTAAGCACAACCTCCTCAAGGCACTTGATGTAGATCTCCATCACCAACAAATTCGAGAGCTCTTTTCTTATCATAACGATCAGAGTGAGATTTCCGTGCTGCTGTACCTTCGTAATCACCATTAGACTCATCCAATTCTTTCCAAATCCTCTGTACTGTCCTCAGATTAACATCCAAACACCCTGAAATGTTCGTATTAAAGCGTTCGGCGCGAATTCCAAGCAGTACAGTATGTCGTTTTCAAATTTCTGGCGAAGTGAATTGAGTCATGGTGTCCTTTTTCTCACAGACGCTGTCCAACGGACCCTATTATACTGTGCAGTTGACAAAATCAAAAACAAACAACGCGCAAAGGCGAAATTAAAAATATAAAATGGCGACAATTTACCCATCGAACCGTGTTGACCATATTTTACATTTTAGATATAATTGTGTATTTCTTCATAAAAGAGCGACTGGCCTTGATTTGACGAATTTTTCAACATATTTTTTCGGCAAAGGGTAAAGCTGAACAAATGTACCGAAAAAAGAAAAAAAAGGAAAAAGAAAAAAAGAAATGGTTTTTCTCTTGACACGTCCAATACTGTATATTTAGTCGGCAATTTTTATTTTAAAATGCTATACTTAGAATTTTAATAAAACCCAAATATATGAATCTGGATTTATGCATTCACTTTTCTTCGAGAATTGTCAGCAATATATGAAAGACAATTTCTGTGATTGAACAGTTTAATAAATTGTGTTCAATATTTTTGTTGTCATTTCTCGAGAAAAAAATGTACAAATTCAATTGCTCGCAAAGAATTTCAGTGAATGTATGTAGAAAGAGCAAATGAAAGGAATACACAAAAGATGTAGCCGTAACTTCTATGCTAACAGTTTCTCCTCTCGCACTTCTCACTTGTGGAACTCTCTTCCGTTTCCATGCTTTCCAGCCAACTTTAATCTTCAAAAATTTAAATGCAATGTCAATCGCTATCTACTGACCTCCTGCGTGTTTCTAGTTGTACTGCCTTGCTTGGAGTAATACCGATTATCCCCCACCCCCCAAAAAAAAAAAAACCCTCAAAAAACTAGTAATGACGAAGGTATCTTAAGTACTAACCAGTTTTCAACAGTTCATCTAAACCTTTTCGCATCAAAACCCGTAGAATTTTACTGAATATAGCAGACACAGAAAAAGATTACAAAACCTCTTACAGAACGTAGCGAAGGATAGCGAGAAGAAGGGACTAAGCGTAAACTACAAGAAGACAGAATGCATGGTCATCAGCAAAAAGATGAGCCCGAAATGCGATTTACAGGTTTGGGGGGGACACTAAAATCAAGCAGGTGTGGAAATTTAAATATCTGGGGAGTGTTCTGACAGAAGAGTGTAAGTGCGACGCTGAGATCCGAAGACGTACGGGGATGGCCGAAGACGCATTCCAAAAGCTAGGCTGAGTATTACGAGACAGGAGGATTTCGTTGGTAACAAAGGAAAGAGTACTGAGCTGCTACGTGTCATCTGTCCACTTTTACGGCAGCAAATGTTGGACGGTCTTCTCAAAGATGAAGAAGAGACTCGAGGCGACGGAGATGTCGTTCTACAGAAGGATGCTAAGGATATCATGGACCTATTGTGTGAGCAACGATGAGGTTTTAGAGAGGATGCAAACAAGGAGCAAGCTTATACTTAACATCAGGAAGAGGCAGCTGAAGTTCCTGGGACACGTAATGAGAAAAGAGGGCCTGGAGAATCTGATACTCACAGGTCGAATAGGGAGAAAGAGAGACAAGGGAAAGCAACGCGTGACATACCTGGCGGGCTTAAGCAAGTGGATGACAGAACGTGATGGTCAGAAGGTGGCAGAAGGACAAAACTTATTGAGAGCTAAAGGGATAGGAGAAAGTGGAGAGCCATGATCGTCTATGTCCTGAAGGGACATGGCACATAAAAAAAAGAAAAGAATATAGCGAGAGAGAATGCATTAAAACAAAATTATAATTACAATTAATCGTAGCTATATATATATATATATATATATATATATATATATATATATATATATATATATATATAATTTTTTTGTTCTCGTGTGTACAGACATTTTCATAAGTTTATGAACAAACAATTCGTTTTTCATAGTTATTTTTTTTATAGGAAACAATAAATATTGCGTTGTAGTTGATTCACATATTTTTATAAACTAGTAAATATCAAAATTTTCTTGTAAATAAACAATCTAACAATGTTCACTTTTTTATTGCCAATTATCGAGAAAAATACTACAAATCTAGTTTCATATATTTGGGTTCTATTAAAATTCTAAAAATAGCTTTGTAAAACAAAATTTACCGAGGGAGTCAAAAGTGTATACAGTAATAACGGTGTCAAGAGAGAGAAAAAAAAAACATCCTTTTGATAGATTGTTTTTTTTTTTTTTGTCGGTAGGCTTGTTAAACTTTGCTCTCAGTATTTCCAAAAGAGAAAGGCAGATGTTTAAACACCGACCAGAGATTCTTTACATAAAGTTATATGAAACCCATTCTCCAAAACCCTATGAAACGTATCATAGACAGTGACGTCCCTAGTTTTGCTGGCACACCGGGTAAGCTGAATTTCGCCCCCCTTACAAGTATAATTTTTTAGCATGGCGGTTCCAAGCCGTCAAGGTTAGGACTGGTGGAACTAAAGAATGTAGTCCATCAGGGCACTTTTTACGATATAGCAGTGAGAGGCTTGCGACATCTTATCTGTGGGAGAAGGTTTGCAGAGTGGAACACGGAGAATCTTTTGGAAGTAGGAATGTGAAAATTTCATTAAAGAAAAACTGTATCGGATAAAAAGAAGAAGAAAGGTCACTATTTTGACAACAGAAAAAAATAGATTGAAAGGTGAAAGAAAAACATTCCTTGATATAGGAAATAATTTGGTCGGTTAAGGTTATTATGTCGTATGTACTAATCAATCGAAATATGAAAGAACATCAATCCCACGAGGCAAAAAATCAATTCCGAAAACGATAAAAAGATCCACATTTTTATTTTTAAATTGTTTTTGTAACTAAACTTTCAAAGGTAAGTATCTTTCATAAGATTAAATTGCCCCAATACAAGAGCCACTTCAGATAAAAGGTTACATTCAATATATCAATGATGAATGGGGTACGTGATATGAATAGAAAAGAAAGCAGTAGGAAGAGAAGGTGGTAGGAAGAGAAGGTGGTAGGAAGAGAAGGTAGTAGGAAGAAAGGTAGCAGGGAGAGAAGCTGGTAAGAAGAAAGGTGATAGGAAGAGAAGGTGGTAGGAAGAGAAGGTGGCAGAAAGAGAAGGTGGCAGAAAGAGAAGGTGGCAGAAAGAGAAGCTGGTAGGAAGAAAGGTGGTAGAAAGAAGGTGGTAGGAAGAAAGGTGGTAGAAAGAAGGTGGTAGGAAGAAAGGTGACAGGAAGAGAAGATGGTAGGAAGAGAAGGGGGTAGGAAGAGAAGATGGTAGGAAGAAAGGTGACAGGAAGAGAAGGTGGTAGGAAGAGAAGCTGGTAGGAAGAAAGGTGACAGAAAGAGAAGGTGGTAGGAAGAGAAAGTGGTAGAAAGAGAAGCTGGTAGAAAGAGAAGCTGGTAGGAAGAAAGGTGGCAGGGAGAGAAGCTGGTAGGAAGAAAGGTAGCAGGGAGAGAAGCTGGTAGGAAGAAAGTTAGCAGGAAGAGAAGATTCTTGCCACCTATTCTACCAAAGCTTCCGATCATCAAGAAGGTTATGTAGATAAGGAGAGAGGATGACGATTGACTTGAAGAGATTTAAGATTGATGAATTTACGGAAGCATCTCCGTGGAAGTCTTTTACGCAATCTGGTAGCTCTTAGGAAAAATAGCTGCCTGGGTGGAACGTTCTTGTTGCATATATAACACTGCCGAAATGTGGGTGATTTGACTTCGTGAAAGTTGCAAGCTGTGTTCTAGTTGTAAAGGTCTGAACTGCTGGAACTAAAGAATGGGGATAAGGCCTGGGAGCCACACGAGTCAGAAGGTTACGTTAAAGTGTAGTTTATATGCATAGGAGAGGAAGATAACTGTTAAATCTAAACTTGGGCAGGTTGAGATTATAGTGACCCTCTTGGTAAGTGGTTCCACAGAGAAGTGGTTCGCGGGAAAAAGCTGCTCGAGTCGAAACTTTCTTCTCAGCAATGGAATGTGGAAGGAGTTTTGGTGGTTTGTTATTATGTAAGTGTCATGGTGGGTCCTAGCGGTGAAGGTCAGATCTTGTGGAACTAAGGAATGTAGTTCGTTCAGGTACTTTCCCTAGAAGTAGCGATAATGCAGTGAGATGCTCGCCACAACCAGCCTGTGTGAGAGAGGTTGGAAGCTTATACTTAACATCAGGAAGAGGCAGCTGAAGTTCCTGGGACACGTAATGAGAAAAGAGGGCCTGGAGAATCTGATACTCACAGGTCGAATAGGGAGAAAGAGAGACAAGGGAAAGCAACGCGTGACATACCTGGCGGGCTTAAGCAAGTGGATGACAGAACAGAGCGTAGAAAATAATTATTCTCTAACAACAAGGACTTACGTTTTTGAACTCTGTCAAAATTGGAGCGTGAAGACGGGGCAGTTCCCGCCCAAATATGGCAATAGTACTCCATTTTCGGCCTGATCTGGCTCTTATAAAGGTAGAGTATAGCATGAGCGAAAAGTTTGTATCAGTGCATCTGATAAAACATTACCGTGTAGACATGGAAGGCAATAACAGGAAAGGGGTTACTGACAGTGAAAGAAAATATTAGTGAGGGGAAAGGACAATAAAAGGCTGGGAGTCAGAAAGACAGAAGATTGTGATTGATACATCATGCGTATTTGGATATTTTTTGTTTGTAATGTATTTTTTGCCATGTCAGAGTTATCTCCCCTGAACTGGCAACTTTAGATGACTGTGTTTTTCTTATGACAACTGTTTCAACATCTTTATGAAAACGTCATACGAAAGAGTAGATTATTGTCCTCATCTTTGTCGTTATTATCACAACGTTTTGGCTCTTGTGCTTTTCGAAATAAACATCAATAGGGACCCTTCTTCGGATGGAACTTTCTTTGGAAAAATTGAGTTCTTCTTTCCTGCTCATAGCTAAAGATGGTTTTATCTTCAGTTAAATAATATATTTATCTTTTACGGTTTAAAACCTAAATATACTTTGGATTGTAAGAATATTTTTTTCTTTTATTTTTTCGAGTGGATATCGCATTAACAATTTCTTTTAGTTAACAATGAGTTTTCCATATAGAAGTTCTACTATTTAACCCATGGATGAGGAGAGGAAGTTTATTCATACGTTTATCAAGGATATTTGCGCATAAGTGAATGTAACAATCTCGACTTGTTTTCGAACTCGGTCCTCCAATTTTCCCTTCCGAGCCGCTATCCATTACATCACACACCCATCCCCGTTTTTTGTCAGCAGGGGTAAATTAGTAATATATGAATATTGGACATCAAGCGAAGAACTGATTTTCTATAGTTACGACAGATTAATATAATTCGAAATAATGTATTTAATGACTCATGTGGGAAAACCTAAAGACATCAATTTCATTATGGCCGTCATTTTGACAGCACATTTATCATAGTGGATGAATTTATAGGTTAAGTACAAATACACAAAAAACCGTATCTATCTATATATATACATGTACGCACAGACATAATCACACACACACATATATATATATATAATTCACTCTTGAAGATGATCTCGGAGAAAATCGAAAGTACTTGGGTTAAAAAATACGGCGCCTCTCTTGATGAATTTCAACTTAACATCAAGAAGCTAATAAGAGAACTAGAAAGGATTATTACAAAATTAAAAACACATAATATTATTCAATGAAACATGCTTGAATATATATATATATATATACACATACATTACATATATATATACGGATTAACAAACCCTTCATTACCTTACTATCTATCTATCTATCTATCTATCTATCTATCTATATATATATATATATATATATATATATATGTGTGTCTGTATATCTTTTTACTTCCAACCATATATTTAGAGCATTAATTAAGAGAATGAACCTCCGGTTGGTTACGAATCTGCTTCCCATTTTGTAAGAGAAATTAGAGCCTGGTCCATCGTGCTTTAGGCTGTTCACCTATGGAGTACTAACAGAAAGTTTCTCTTTTTCCTTTTAAGGAATACCCAGGAACATTAATTTTTACTAGAGATGTTGTTTACTTTAAGGTATGCATAAAACGTTAATTCTGCTGTTAGATCCTCACTTCTTGCTTGTGAAACTCGCTTCCGGCTTCCTGATTCCCAGTCAAGTTTGATTTTCAAAAATTATACAAAATGTCGGTTGTTATCTTCTGTCCTTTTAATTCTTGTTCTTTCTCCTTACTAGTATATTTTTTCCTATTCTCTAACACTCAGTAACCCTTTGCATCTTAGTCGCTTTATTGCCTTACTTGGGGTGAAATGATTAAATAACGCTTTAATTTTTTCTCGAAAAATATTCTTTGAAGAGTTTAGTGGAGAATTTTTATTTGCATTTATTTGCATTTCAATTCTCTAAAATAAAATCATAACCAAATATTCTTTGATTCTAAGCAAACATTAATAATATAAACAATTTTTTCCTGAATACCAGCTTAGTGATTAAAACAAACCAATTTTTTTAATACAGAATGCATTAATAAATATCGCCGGCAGTTTTATCATTTAACTATATTGCCGTTTCCCTACTAGGAAACATTTTGTATTCACTGGCTGCGCAGCCAGTACTGCTTTCGTTTGAAATTTATAAAATATTTCTCTTAAAATAATTTTTCAGGTAAATAGCTTTCTAAAGTTCAGAAGCTGTTATCGCTCTTTCTAGTACTGATTGATGTTTTAATTCTAACCTTTTATTTGAAGTAGTGAGGAATCATCTTGACTATGTCATTATTTTCTCTTCGATTTGCATGTGATATCCATTTCAGTTGTTGATGTTGGTCCTTATTTGATGTAGTTTCTGTTATTTGGTACCGTTCTTTGGTAATATTTATCTCCAGTTCACAACGTTCAAAGAAAGATGGTTTTCGGCAAGACGCTCAGGTTCAAATCGCTCAAAGCCATTTTTAACCACTGATCTTAGAAAGTTGTTCTATCCAGCTGACAATTTAGATATTTCTGAATGGTTTTTGGTGCCATGCATGTCATCCATATGAAAGTCTCTATAGGACAAGATAAAGCAAATGAATAAGGGCAAATATCAACATTTATCAATGTTAACAGGGGCACCTCGGGGTGGTGTAATGGTTAGCAAGCTTGTCTCGCTAGAACAATTACGACGGTGTAGTGAGTTCGATCCGCACTGGGGGCCCAAACTTTCGGCCTTGTCCCACATCTAAGCTACGCTTGGAAAATCCCTTTATCACTATTAACGATCAAGAGAGATTTTTTGTTTAATCAGACAGGCAACATAATTAAAGTCCTTTAAGAAATAATCACCAAATCAACGCAGATGTATTTATCTTATTGTTGAAAAGTTTTCGGGTTCGTCTTTGTCCAAAATACTCACACTGTGAGTTACAGTAAGATCGAACTCAACACTTTTTAAACAGGAATCCGTGGCGCAAGGCTTTTACAGAAACGCCTCAACTAATCGGGGAGATATTAGAAGCCATAATATACCTAAAAAAATAAAGTTGGTAGTAGGACAAATTCCAGTCTCTTATCCCAAAAGCGGACAAAATCCCAGTCTGATCAATAAAAAATCTCTCATATATACAGAGTGTATCAAAATACTTTTACAATCACTGGGGACTGTTTCCTCACACTAAAATAAAAAAGTCCATATAAATGTCCGTAAATCTTTCGTTTTTGAGTTATTACAATTAAAGAAAGTTGCCATTAGATGGCACTGTGTTGCCGTGTAGACTAGTTTACATTTGTCATTTATGTACATTTGTCGTTAGTCTGTCTTCAACGTTTAACGCGCGTAGTAGTAAGTTAACTGAGAAGTGTTCCATTTACTAGTGGTAGGATATTCATATCGTGGGCAGGCAGATATGATTTTTGCATACAGCCGCACGAATGGTAATGAACGTGAGGCTGCACGGCTGTATCAGACTGCGTTTCCAGACGGAAGGCAGCCGAGTAAGCCAACCTTTGCTGCTGTTTATCGTCGCGTTGCTGAGACCACAAACTATAGATCGAGGAAGACCAAGACACGCCTGATCACAAAGAACACATTCTACATTCTGTCGGAGACGATCCAAGCATCAGTACACGTCAAGTGGCCCTAACATGTCGTACACCTCATAGTACCGCAGGGAGGGCACTTCAAGAGCAACTCCTGCATTCGTATCATTTGTAACCTGTGCAGGGTCTTTCTCCTTCTGATTACTCACCACGGGAGAACCTTTGCCGATGGTTTATTGTGCAAACTGCATATCCGTTATTTGTTTCTTCAGTCTTGTTTATGATGAGGCAACATTTGGAAGAGATAGAATAACAAATTTACACAATCAATATTTGTGGACGCGTCCGACTTCCCATGGTACAATACAGGCTAGACATCAGTATTAGTTAACGATTAATGTATGGGCTGAAATTACAGGTGAGTACCTAGCAGGCGTATGTGTTCTCCCAGCACGTCTTACAGGAGATGTCTACAGGGATTTTATTTCGAACTCACTTCTAGAACTGCTAGAGGATGTACCCTTGCTAATACGAAGATGAGTATTGTTCATGCATGACGGGGATTCAATACGTTTTTAGTCACATTGTTCGCGATGCAATGGCTGGCATCTACCATGAAATAGGGAAGACCGGTTCCATGGCCTGCACATTGCCCTGACCTCAATCATTTGGATCTTTATCTGTGTGGCCACCCAAAGCAATTGGCTTTTGCAGCAGACATCAATAATGTAGAGACGCTTCATCAACGTGATATGGAGGCCCTGCGAAACCACTCAATACCGTGTGGGAATATTTGAAAGGGTCCGCCAGTCAATGATCCGACGCGTGCATGCGTGTATAGAAGCAAGTGGAGGACATTTATTATGAGATACTGTTTTGAGGCACAACGATAGCCTTTTGGACATATGTTTATATAGGCATTTTATCTTGCTTCCTTCGTCAGGAATTCGCTCCAAAAATTTTAAAAAATATTTTTGGATTTTATCTTAGCTTGTACCTTTAACAACATCTGTTTTTTTTAAGCGTTTCACCCCCAAGCAAGGCGGGAAGCCACTAGCACTCAAGGGGTTACAGAGAGTTGGAACAAGAGCAAAGAGGAGTGACAGAGGAAAGGATGAAGAGAAGGATAGGGAATAGATCAAGGCATCTGGAGACGTCGATTGACATTACATTTGAATAGTTGGAGGTTATAGCTATCAGGGAAACAGAAAAAGGGGAGGGAGTTCCACAGGCGAGAGGTGCGAGACATGAAGCTATTGGAGTAGAAGAGACGGTTACATTTAACAGTTTCGACAGTGAAAGGGTGAGAGCGAGATGCCAGCCTAGTTGAACGCATAAATTCATGAAGTCTGGGAACCAGCGAAAGCATCTCATCGGAGCAGTTACCGTAAAAGTATTTGTAAAAAAAGACAGAGGGAGGCAACGGCACGTCTGTGAGAGAGCGACTGCAGACGAGATGCCAGATCAGGGCCAATTACATTGCATATCCGTCTCTGGATTTTATCAAGGACCTTGAGACAAACAGAAGGAGCTCTAGACCATATATGGCAGCAATACTCCATGCAAGGGCGAATGGTTGATTTGTAGATTTGAAGGATCGACTCCGGCGAGAAAAATTTCCTGACGCGGCACAGGGAGCCAACTCCCGTAAACTTTAAACTTAATAACTCTAAAATATCAAATGGACTTACGTCCTTGTTTTGGTGTGAAGAACCCGCCCACAAAGTTCGTAAAATTATTTTTGATACACCCTGTATAAAGAAACAAATTTAACATTGAAAATTCAAGGAATTTTTCATTCAAATTTTCGTGTTAAATTGAGACAATGATAATAATATACAATATATAGACTTATATGTACAGCATCCAATACATAAACTCCAATATAAAATTGAGACGATAACCGCAATATCTAATATATACATTTTTTATGCTCACAAACTTATGCACCATTTACGATTATGAATGATCACTTGAAATGAATGATCACTTGAATGATCAATTGAAATAAATGATCACTTGAATGATCACTTGAAATGAATGATCACCTGAATGATCACTTGAAATGAATGATCACTTGAATTGGATGCCTTGCTACGAATATATGTATGTATTTTATCTTAATAATAATATACTGTGAAAACAGGCGAATGGCCTTTACAATTTTTATTAATTGATCTTATATGAGACTAGGTTTTTCGTCTGCTAGGAATTTGTCATGGATTCAGTAAAAATGGAGACAGCTTTGTCACCTCGATTACGAATCCTTGCGTTAACTTCAACCAACAATGATGTCATTCATGATCAGTTTATTATTGTCTCCCACCGTGAACTCGCTCACAAACCCGTGACATTGTGGGAAAATCATGTGATACAGTAGTTAAACAAAAATTAAACATACATTCACAATCTTTTATTTTGAAGATATTTACGCATACACATTCGAGTTTACCGGGTTTTACAAAATAATTGATCTTACACATGAAAGTGTGTAACGCAAAAGATCTGCTTCGGGCGTAGAAGTTCTCAAATGCGTTTAAATTAAAACGTCTAGCTTAGGAAAATACGCTTTAATAAAGAAAATATGAAAATCTCTTGCGCACGCGCGATAAAGTGGGAGATATACAAAAAGAGAAACGGAGACAAAGAAATAGAAAAATGGAAGAAAATCAGAAGAAAAAGTAGAGCATTTACTCCAATAATGAAGAAAAAAACGAATAGAAATATTTTTCGTATTTTTCCCTCAACACTTCACGTTTTGTGTTTTTTTTTATCGATTCATTTAAATAGTTTTTTTTTTGTTGTTTCTAAAAAGGTCGTTTACATTTTGCACAAAACCGCCAGACAAAAGCTATCTAAGTGGGCATACAGACAATTTCACCGTTTCTAAAACGATTACAAAATGAACGAATGAATCCAAGACACTTGAAGGTAATATACCAAAGTCATAAAATAACAAAATGAGTCTTTAATTTAAAAACAAAAACACTTTTTTCGTAAACAATTTATATATCACATAGTTATGAAATTATTTTATCTAGAATTTTATCTTACCAGAAACCAAAAGTAAATTCTATGTACTTATAAATAATAACTGGCCACTCGTATTTGAGGATACTCAGGGGGCTAGCTATTCCTTATTGTAGGCGTATTTTGTGTTTGTTTGTTGTGTTTAAACTGTAATTTATACTGCAACTATGCTGACCTTAGTTACAGAGAATTGTGTTATCTAGCGGGATCAACAGTCTGCTATCACACTCAAACCCTCGGGCACGATGACTCATGACTTCGTGCTAGCGCAGCCATCGACGGCACCCAGTTGGGGGGTTGGTTCTCAGGCACTTTCCAAAAATGCTCCGGACCGATAGCATCAAGAAGTCACCTTCCTGATAAATTGACCATGGTGAGATTCGAACCCGTGTCTCGTGGTCACGAAACTAACGTTCTAACCACTCGGCTGATTTTAATAGTAATAGTAACATTAGCCGTTTCCTTATAAGGAAATATTCCGCATTCATTAACCGAGCTGCCAGTGCTATTTTCGGTTGAAATTTGTAATCTTTTTCTATTAAAACAACGTCAAAATCAAGCAGGGATAGAAATTTAACAATCTGGGTAGTGTAGAAACAGAAGACGGAAAAATACAGGAAGATAAATCTGAAAATGCATAGAAATGACTAAAATGTCTGTCAGAAACTAAGCAAAATAACAAGAGATAGGAAAATGTCATTTCAAAAACACTTCTATGTAATATATAATTTCCTATGTGGTTGTGAATGCTGAACAGATGAAGAAGAGACTTGAATCGACAGACGTGATTTTATCGACGAATTCAGAGAATATTATGGGCAGAACGTGTAGACAACGAACAAATCTCAAGGAAAATAGGAACTCTAAGGGAACTGATAATTACAATCAGAAAGAGACTGTTTAAATTTCTGTGGCACAGAATAGGAAAGACGGCTTGGAGAATTTAACACTCACAAGATCTAGTTAAGAGAAACGAAGTGAAACAGCAAGTAGTCTAAATAATGAGTTTCTGTGAATAGATGACAGAACAGGGATGATAAACAGTAAAAAATAGATTCTTAGAGCAGCAAAGGCAAGAAGTTGTGGGGAGCCATGATCAGCCAAGGTCTCGAAAGGATATGCCACATAAAAAGAATAATTTCCCACTGTTAGGGCCATCTGCCAGACTAAATTAAGTTTAATAAATATCGACTTATAATTTGATATATGCCTGACCGTCCTTGTTTCAGGTTTATGTATTTGTTAAAAATCATGGAGGGTTTACGTTTATTTTTATCGTCTAGCAAATACACAGATAAAAAGAGAAAAAGAAAAAAGTAAATACTTGTTTTTTTTTCCCTTGGTCATTCATGATGAGTTTATATATGTTGGAGAGCTGCCAACGTTTGGCATAAAGAGACCCTTTAGCATAATTGATGTCATGTCACTTTTAGGAAACAAATTTGATTTTATCAGAAATTCCATTGTTTGGCCTTGTGATATCAATAATATATTAGCAAGTGTATGTGTCACTGCACGAGATTCTGCCTCTCATAATTTCACTAATGATCCTTGTAAATTCCAACAGATGACACAGGATTATAGAGACACTGTCTGCTTTCTTAACAATCTGCTGATAAGCTGTAGTTTTAGCCTTATATTATTTGCTCCACACACGATTTCGAGCGTCTACTTGAAAGAGTTACAGATATGACATGTCTGATTGGGTGACAATCTTCTGTGGTACAATGATGATGCTATTTAATCCAAGTATACAACAATTGCAAGAAGACAGAATGGTTGCTAGCAAAAGGAACAGCCCAACATGCACATTACAAATCGGAGATAACAAAATCAAACAAATACAATGAATTTAAATATCTGGAAAATGTTTTAACAGAGAACAGAAAGTGCGACAATGAAAACTGAAGGGGCATTGGAATAGAGAAAGATGCTTTTCAAAAACTAAGCAAAATATTAAGAAACGGAGATGAAGGAGTGTCTTGAAGCAACAGAAACAAATAAAAGAGTACTGAACTGTTATATAATAGCAGTCTTCGTATATGGCAGGGAATTCTGGACAATATCTTCACAGATGAAGGAGAGACTGGTGATTGTATAAAAGGATGCATAGACCGAAAATGGAGATATAAAGAACCTTTATACTTAACATCAGGAAGAGACAACTGAAATCTCTAGGGCACATAATGAGAACAGAAGGAAAGGAAAATTTGATACTCACAGGAGTGAATGGAGGCAAGAGTGACCCAGAAGAATAATGCGTAACCTACCTAGAGAGCTTCAGTGAATGGATGGCGGAAAAGGGTTTGAGAGCGATAAGAAGATGATACTTATTTACAAAGGACAGGGAATTGTGCAAGGCTATGATCGCCAGCGTTCGGAAGTGTTTGAACAGAGAACGGAAAGAGCGACACCGAAATCTGAATGCACATTGGGATAGCAAAAGATACCTTTCAAAAGCTAAGCAAAGTATTAAGAATCAGGAAAATGTTGCTAGTAACCCAGAAAAGAGTAATTAACTGTTACGTAATATCAGTCCTCCGTTATTGATTTTGTTTATAAATGGTTTCAATCTCGTTAAACTAAAATAATGTTATTTTTTTTTATTGTGGTCTTCTCTAAGTTCACGTGATTGTAAAATTTAACTTTATTTATCAACAATGTAAAGAAACACGGCATATAGAAGAAGAGACAGTGACCGATGGTCTGGTGTCAATAGCTGTACCATTGTTAGTTGGTGATAATGAAACCGTATGAAATGCAGTGTATGCCGGACGATATATTGATTGGTGGATTTAGTGTGCTATTTGGATGCGATTTGATGCAATGTTCGCCTTTGTTGTAATGGTTAACATCCTGGTTAGTCGACAATGCTGATTTATAAGGCAGTAGACAATACATCTTTCGAAGACTGTCGTAATATAATCTTTCTTTTCTTACCTCGTTGGCTAATCTAAGTAGTATACAAATAAAAAATAAAATAAAATAAAATCTAAAGATAAACAAAGAAAAAAGTTAGAATGTAGCAAATTAAACCAAAAGAAAAAAATAACAGACTTGAATGGGTGGGAAATGTTGTCCGCTGGGAACTTTGCAAGTGACTGCGTTTTTTTCATGTTTTATCATACAGATCAGAATGTTCTTTGGGGATAAAACAAAAACAACCGGGATTTTGAGATCCGAGTGAATTATCAAATCCAAGCCAGAAACAGGATAAAAAGCAAGCAAATAAAGCTCTAGCTTGCCAAGAAAATTATAGAATGTGAACGTGAAAATAGTGCCAGTTGCCATATGAGCACTGGGAGCAAACTTAAAAATCAGGAAGAAAGCAAGAAAAAACTAGAACGGAGTGAATTGCGCACATCCAGACGACAAAACTGCTAAAATCCGCTGCAATACTGAAAAAACACAGTTACAACTAATGTGGAAACTGGGGTTGAAGATATAAAACATTTTGATTAAATTCATTTAGTGAATTGGTTTCACAATAACAACATCATGCCACAAAGAATATAAAATAACCTTTGCCCTATAATGTCGAAAGTTACTGTTTGATGACATTGTAGAGGACCGTGTGGGTGTGAGTGTTGTTGAATTAGAAACACGTTCCTGTTTATTCCTGCTAGAAGGTCCACTAAAAGAACATGGCGGATTTAGAAATTTGAATCAACCATAAAGAAATGTAAAGAAAACAAACAAGACCGATAAATATATATATGTCGGCAAATATATGTATTAAACAACGAATTTACATTTGTGTTTGTGTGTGAACGTAAAGAGTTTGTATATTGGTAAATGTTCGTATGTACGTGTATGTGTGTTTCATGGCGTTTTCCCACGAGTGGGCGAAAACGCGGATCTCTATGGGAGATCATATTTTTAAATGTGTCTGCTGAAATGCAAAGTGTAAAAGAGAACGAGGCGATAAGTCGCCCAGTATTTATAGTGTAGTTAGAGCGTGCCCTAGTGAACAATCAGGAAATTAAGGAGGAGTTAACTCCGACAACATTTTTTTTTGGCTTAGTATCAGTACCTTTGTTTCAGTTTACTACATTTCACTGCGTGCATCTTCGAACGCCTCAGGTTCCTTGGTGTATTCAGTCTTTTGACTTCTGTTTGAATTATTTCATTATTTTCCCTCACCTAGAACATGCCAGTCAAACAAAATCTGTAAGCTGACAAAGGGTTGTGCAATTAGTATCAACAAGAGATTTAACAAGATCGGAATTTGTCATTTCGGCGACTCTTACAGAAAGCATTAATGACGTTATCACTCCTAATAAAAGAGGAGCGAATTGCTAAAATCACCTCGTATGAAACATTTAATGAACGCTGAGGACGACATGTCATTATAATTGGTTCTTCAAAACGGAAATTATTTCTGACTCATCCTAATACTTTTCAAAATATATTTCAAAGAAATAATGTAAAATAAAAGACATATGTCTTTAATAGTGCAAGTATGTTCAAAATATCTGAATATTCTCAAAGAGATGACAAAGACATTTACAGTCTATCTTCAGATCCCACGTATAAAAATTCGAATTAATAAAGAAAAGTTTTCTTTATTAAGGACTGAAATGTTTTTGAGTAGTTCATTTGATTTTCAGAATTGGTTTGTTACATGTCAAATACATTTCTAAGTTGGGCCAGTTGCGTCTCTTCTGTTGTTAAATGGGCTTCATCGTCTATGTGAATCTTGGAAGCTATTGGCCACAGATATTGAAGTTCTGCCGCATCAAATTTTAAAATATAAATTATTCAACTGAAGCTATTTGAAATATTGTCATTCACGATGTATTTTTTTTTGTACGGAAGCTCTTTAAAGTTTACTGTAGCATTTGTCGTAAACTTTAGTTTCTGCACTTTTAGTTACACGCTGAATGGGTACTTCAGACACTAATGGCCTTCCGGGACTTTTGCCTTTACGCATACCTCAAGTTGTTTCAAATTTCTAGAACGAATCGTAGATTGATTGTCTCATTGATGGCGATTTCCCGAAACGTGTTTGGAAATGCCGTTGTACAACAGTAAAAATATTTGTTTTGCTTAATTCAATCACACAGAAGCCTTCTTAGCAACATTTGCAGACATTTTGTCGCCGTTTTTTCACAATGCTCACTGCCAATGGAAAATCTGGTGCTGCCGAAAAACTTACTCACTCCCTGCCAAATATGCAACATTTATAGTGTGTTGGTGCAATAAACTTCAATACCTTCTCTATAAAAATACGTATTGTGAGTGTCAATATTCGCCTTTAAAAATAGGTTCTTTTATAATCGCCTTGTGTATTATACACCTAGCAACAGCTCTGTAGCTTACGGCCGTATCACATTGAAAGATCGGTTCCCGTACGATCACCGAAGTTAAGAGATATCGAGCTTGGTCAGTACTTAGATGGGCGTCCGCTTGGGAATAACAGGTACTATAACCTTGGATGTGCGGGTGGTGTAATGGATAATGACACGGAATAGTTAATCGGAGAGCCGAGTTCCAATTCCAATCAGGTTCTTTATATTCATATATGCTCAAATACCCTTGGAGAAGGCATGAAACCATCTCTTCTCCTACCAGCTATGGGTCAATTAGTAAGACTTGCATCACTAAATCATTATTATCTTAATAAAAATTTACCATCTAAAAATATTTTCTTGCTTTAAATAACCTGTAAAAGGTTGATAAGCCATAAAAAACCAGATCAATCAAAACGATTTTTGTGATGTCAATGAACACTCGTTGCCACTTTTGTAATGACAACGAATATTCGTTGTCACTTTCGTAATGGTCGTTGTAGTAGAGGCTTTGTAATCGCCGATACAAATATAGTACGCCGTTGAACAATGCTGGTGTCAGACGCCTTCGAATAGCACTCATACTAATAGTACTCGCTCGGAAAGTAATCCTTATAGTGATTAATATAGAGAAATAGTATAGTGAATAGTATATAGAATAGCGGAGAGTGTATAAATGGTGATCAATTAGACACCACGCTAATTCCCATATATGCATTTCCTTTATGATCACGTGGTCTACTTAGAAATGGAATCACCTGTGTTTGCTCGCTGGTGATCTGTGTTCAAACTCCAGTGTCGACTGCGACACTTTATCCTCATATAACAATAATCCAGCTCACTACATTGCAACATGGACTGCGGGAACTGGTCAATTTTTCATTTAATTCACACATAAGGGTCGAACGTCTATACACGCGTAAGGAGGCAGATGAAAAAGTATATATATATATATAAATACGCCTAAATGTTAGCGTAAATACATTTTATTCTTTTTATAAATATATATGTAAAACCTGATTTCACCGGAAAAATCCACACGGGAAATTAAACTCTAAACCATCAAGTATTATCTAGCTGTGTATGCTAATTATTACCAGAATTCTACAATTACTGCGTTTAGGGCAGTACTTATAGGATAAGGAATTAACCCAAGCGCTTATCCGCCCAATTTTTATCAGTAATTGTGACATAACGGTTATATGTTATTTTCTTTCAAGATACCTGAAGAGGAGGGTAGAACATAAAGGTATTTTTACCTCTCTCGAGAGTAATAGTGCTGAGTGACCACAAGAATCCTCAGCTGGAACACGATTCCCCTATAACTCTTACGATATAAAGCACTTACGCCCGCGCTATATTGCAAGAGTCACCAACCGGGGAAATTATCATGTGTGATCCTTAAACATGCTAAGTTATCGAAAGGTTCATACAACCAGTAAAGATCGAACACGCTGCAAGATAACCAAGGCGCCTAAAATGACAAAGAAACACTGAAGGCCTTAAAGCGTGTCGGCATCTTCAGCATGGAAATATTGCTAGAAAAAGCTGCGATTGGTTACCCACGTATCGAAGATGAAAAACCGTCGAAAATCCTAATATTTGGCGAGTTGATACACGTTTTCTTTAAAAAGGACCCTCGTCTTCTGTGGTATTGAGTACCAAAAAAAGTACCGGAGACTGCTGTTATGCCTTCTTAGCTACACAAGATTTTCCAGGCGATTACTCTTACCGAATCAATCTGAAAATCACCAAAGACAACTACTGGAAAAAAACAAACAAAAAAAACTTGTCTGTCTCGCAGGAGTCTTCTCGACTACTGGTTAGCATACGACAAGCGTGAAAACTATTTTTCAGCTTCCTTGTTCACGAAGCAAGGCTTTTATGACGATGTATATATATATTTAATTTTATGCGGGTTTTATGGAAGATGGCAGACAATTTTTTATTTAAATTTATTTTTGTAATTTTCTATTCTTTTCGTATAAATTAATAAATGTTTTTTCCAGTGTATGTAAAAAGTAAGCAGATGCTTTTAGACAATAAACGGTATACAAATTTAAAAATGAAAATGGTTATTGTCACTTGAAGCCATACTAATAAAATACAAAGTTATATAGTAAATAAAATATTCTGCAAACAGAGGAATCAGTAGATTCAATATATTCAACATTTAACAAATATACGCTCAGTTGACATAATGAAATAAATGTCTTTGCATATGTTGTAAATAGTCAATAAATGGCGTTATCAACAGAGTCAATATAGGATTTAAATCTATAACGTTCTGAATAGCAAATATTAGGACAGAAAATTTTAAAAATCAAAGATTTTTCTTGCAATTTAAAACCATAATACAATTCCTGTTATTGAAAATGACCAATATTAGCCGAAAACACCAGAATTTCATAGAGAAATCTGTTATTTTGTTCAAGGATAAATTTTGTCTAACTAAAGTATTTGGAGCCATTAACAAAGCTGAATAACATTTTTCCATTTCATCAAATTTTGTACATGGCCGTACACGCTTATATATATATATATATATATATATATATATATATATATATATATATTCCGAGATAGGTTTGCCTATTGTCCGGTTCACACTCCTCCTCAGTCTTTTGAACAGATGTTTATCCCTTTTTTCCTGTTTAGGATTTCGTTTCCGGTTCCTTCTAAATTCTGCTTGAACACAATATTTCTAATGTCTCCGCCTAAACTTTGAAATGTATATTATTATTGCGTTTCTGGTTCGTTATAAAGTTTTTTTCTTCAATTTCTCTTCGAACAAGCCTTTGCATCTTAGTGGCGTTATCTATCTATCTATCTATCTATCTATCAATATTGGATTTTAAATATTTTTAGATTGTAAGATATTTTTGAGATAATACGGGATACAAGTCTTACTAATTAACCCATATATGGGGAGAAGTGGTGGAGTCATACTATTTCCAAGGATATTTGTTCGTAAGTGAATATAACGAACACGGCTGGAATTGGGACTCGGCTCTCCGATTAACAATTCCGAGCCATTTTTCATTGCGCCATCTGCATATCCACGCTTACAGCACCTTGTATTTCTAAACGATCACCCATCTAGGTACTGACCAGGCTCGATGTTGCTTAACATAATTGTGGAGTGGGGGCCTGGTGTTCCAACGTCATGTGGCCGTAAACCGAGGAATTTAACCGAGACATTTAACACACACAAGGATTGAATTTAAAAGGAGCAAAAGAAAGCATAGAGTAATCGATCTTAACGAGTTTGCATGACTGACTATTTTATTCACAAATTTGTACATGACAACGTCCTCTATTCATTTCATGCCAAATAGTCCAGCGGTCAGTATTTTGTATGACCTCCTTTGCTTTTGATTGTTGCTTAGATACAGTTGAGCGTGCTGAGGATCGAGTTGTTACAGTTGTCAACCGAGAGTTTTATTGTTCATACTTCCTTAATAGTTCTTCGCTACGTGAAGACTTTCCTTTTGACAATTTCTCATGAATTTAAAATTGGGTTCAGCGCCGATCGGACACTGAACTGCCACCAGTCACGATGAATGAATGTTTCCCCCGGGAGGCCCCGTGCCTTGAGGGACAATTGAGTCTCAAATTTAATCTAGACCTTAAGTTGAACTCGCACATACGGTCAATCACTAAAGACGCATGGAAAATGGTTGATTCTCTGTACAGCTCCAGTAAGTACATGACTCTACGTGCTATTCTCTACCTTTACAATAAAGCCGAAAATGGAGTACTGCTGTCATATTTAAGCAGTCATGATAAAGTCAAAAAGCGTCTCGGCCTTCTTGTGGGCGATAAATTATTTTACACCCTATGACCCCTTTCTCACAGACGAGACGTGCTCAGACGGAAAGTGCTCAGACAAGCTATATTCCTTAGTTTCACCAGTACTTTCTGTTGTGGAGTGGTTTCACAGTGGAGGCTTGTATTTGTACTAAGTCGCTCCTAAAATAGGTTCGACGTACAAAACGTTAGGAACTTGATATAATAGGTAATGACGCAGAGTAATCTAGTTGTGGTCGCTGATACTTTAGTATTCGACTAACGGTCGTCCGGCATCGACTGACTGACCGACGATATTCAGTCCCCCCCCCACAAGGGCGTCATGTGGCACAAGCCCTTTTTAACGTGGGATCTCCGATCCGTGGGCTCGGCCAAAAATATGCCCATTGAACCAGTATAAACAGGTTCAGGGTCGGTTTACCTCCCCGAAAGAGAATCCGTCCTTCGGCGTAGCCTCCTTCGGGTTCCTCGCCGCCCGAAGGCAGAGAGTTCAAACAATCAGCCAGTCGACTGACTGACCGACCCACTGAGCGACCCCTACTACTCCTATTTATTATAGTTGGGAAGAGTCTATTAACTATAGAATAGGTGTGTTCCACTTTCACAGTTAGGCCCCCATGCTATGCACATTGTAGCGAACCAGACTTATTTCCTCCGTATCCCATTGGTGAAAAGTAAGTTCCACTCGAGCAGCTTCTTCCTGCAAATCACTACCCTGTGGAACCGACATCCAAGAGGATGTTTTCCAGATCACTAGAATCTAACCTGTTCAAGTCTAGGGTTAACCGTTACGTTCCCAACGTACCGCAGAAATTGTGCCGCTTACCCCGTCACATGAACCTCGGTGTAAAAAAAATGCTCTGGGGTGTTTTTCGTACAGTCCAGTATTGTAACGTTGACGCTGTTAAAAAAAAAATCCTGTACGACCTTTGACCGGTAGCATGGAGCACCATGCATAGATACTGTGCATTGCTGAATGTGCATTTACAGTTCCAGTTTTCTCCTATACCGTTCGACATACCGTGTACCATTCATCGTTGTTCCTGAAGTCAAGAAGCAGATTTGGGCATGACATCCCAGATCACCCGGCGTGGTGGGTGATTCATAGTCTGAAATGTATATTTTTTATCGAACCTCTTACTCGTAGGTATTGTTTTCTTTACGCATAACAAATTATTGCAGAGTAGCTTCATCTGAAAGCATAAATTTGCTCCAGTCTTTAGCTGTCCACGTTTCATGTTGCTAAGCAAATGCCAGATGCTTGGCTTTCATAGCTCAAGTTAACCGTAGTTTACGAGCCGGTTTGAATGATTTCAGACCAAACACAAATCTCAGACGACATGAAACTGTCACAAAATTGGCATTTGTACCGTTTTGAAGCAGAGCGGCATGTATCTCCTTACCAGAACTTGTCGGAGATCGTATAGCAATGCGCTTCACCAATTGGTAATCTTTAACACTGGTTTTCCTTGTCCGTCTACTTATCCCCTTTGTTGTTAAATGTCCCTGAATTTTAGAAAATTCCGATAGCAATGTGCACAGTTGTTTCGCTACAGCCTACTTTTACATTAATTCCACGTTCAGAATAGCGTTCGTCGCATAGGAGCACAATTTGGGCCCTTCATAGAGGAGAAAGTGAGTATTTTCAGCCCATATTCTAAGCTTAATTTGCAACACAAATATTATCATAATGGCTGTTAATTTGGGAATGACAATGATTATTTTACCGTAAACCATATAAGACTAATGGCTGATGCAATAACAAAATACTACTGCATTATGAAATCTTATATGATAGAAGAAAATGCAAAAACAAACAAAGAAAAAAAACGAAAAAAACAGTACTACAGCTAAATGGTCAAAGCTCTGTTAAAAACGATAGACATTTTGTATTGATTAATTTTAATGATCGACTTTTTCAAATTGCCAATAATCCTTCTCAGACAAGGAGGAAATTCCATCAAAAATTGTCCGAAGTTCATTACGGAAGAAAAGTACAGGATATATGGCCGAAACTTTGGAAGTTCTGAAGTCATCATCAGAATAGGTAGAAACAATTGGTCAGTTTAGTAAAATTGTGAAACGCTATAACAACGCTAATAAAAAACAAACTGTTAGCAGTATGTGAAGAATGCGTGTGGAGCGCATTTTGCGATCTAATGTCGTATAACAAATGATTGTTGTGACGTCACCAAGGTATGGCATGTGTTTATATATATATATATATATATATATATATATATATATATATATATATATATATATATAATAAAAGGCTTAAACACTAATATTCCATGGTCATCATTTATTCAATTGGAATCGTAAATACGATCCAATTGATCAGACCTACAAATTCAAAAAGAAATCAGAAAAAACAACTCCGGAAATAAAAACAGAATTTAGAGAGAGTCTAAGTATGAGGGGTAACAGACTAGAGAGGGGGGGATTAAACCTTAACAGAGAGAATTTTAGGAGAGGTGAGTGGAAGGGGTTTAAGTAAGAGAAATATGAATGTTGTCGGATGTCTAATGCATAAAGATACATTTCGTGGTGACCTAGACACACCATAGACGATTTAATGTTGAAGATCAGAATAAGAGGGAGGGAAAGACGAGGTGGGGGAGAGAAATGGGGCGAAGGAAAGTAAAATTGAATTACATTTACTGAAAGGGCCGCTGTATAATTGAGAAAATTTGACAAATTTAATATCGACTACAGGTTAAAAATCAAATATAAACATATAAAAAATAAATATAACGATTATCTAATCTAGCAAGGACCTATATTTTTATGTTCAAAAACACATACGAATACACACATACACAATAACATATACATACACATAGGCGTGTATCCACATACACACATACATATACCCATGTACACACATATATAAATATATCCACATATCCACACATACACATATCCATCTATATCCATATACACACACTTTTCACATATATATACATATATATGAGGCACATAATATTCCTATTTTTAAACAGGTATTCATGTATTTTAAACAGTGAAATTAATGCTTATCGGTCCACAGATCGAAAGTCTTACTCAAGAAAATATGCCTCCCGACAGACGGTAAAGCCTACTTGGCTTGAAAGAAAATTCCCAAATTAAAAAGGGATAAAATTTCAATTCTTGTTGAGGAGCATATTTTCTTTGGTAAGACTTTCGATCTCTAGGCGTGTAGATATTAATTTCACTTTAAAAAATCAAACATACAAAAGAAACACACGGATGCTTACTCAAGCACATGTACGCATAAAATATAACGTCGACAGTTGCAAGGAATAATGAATAAGATGAAATAAAACATTGTTTTATATCCTTATTAGTAATATTAACCCTTTCTTTATATGGTAGCGATTGCATTCATTAACCGAGCAGCTACTGAAATTGAAAGTTATAAAACGTTCTCTTAAAACAATTTATGAGGAAAATAGGTTTCCCACATTCACTAAGTGCTATCATTCTTTCCAGTATTGATGTGGGGTTTCCTTCTTAACTTTTTGTTTGAAGTAGTGTGGAATGTCAACATCTTGGTTATTTCATTTTCTTTTCGAGTTACATGTGCTATCGATTTTAGTCGTTGATGTTGGTGAAAGTCATCAAGTAATGTCGTTTCTGGTACTTGGTACAGTTCTTTGTAATTCTGTCATGCTAGTCAGGAAGCTTTGAAGAAGAATGGGCCTCTCTAAGATCTACAGGCCATATTCGTTCGGAGCTATTTTTAATCACAAGAATTTTTTTTTGCAATACGCTAACGCATGTTGAAATTCTCACAGTATTTAGTATTGTCGCTAACATTTTTTTTCGAGATTGACAAATTTTACGTTTCGTTTAATTTCTCAAACCAATCGATGAAATTTAAATTAGCTGATTTGTTTGGAAAAATACTTTGACAAAAAACCTACTTGGCGGTTTAATAATTTCTTTAATTAAATTTAATTTTATAAGACTTCGTGATAAACAATGTTTTAAAGAAAATTTCTTTTTTCCTTTTTAACAGCGAAGAATAGATTCTTAGGATTTCTTACACTTGAGCATGCAACATACAACTGGTCATGTGCAAATATTTTGTCCTGGAACCAAATTCCAATGTTTTGGAGCGTTTGGCCTTGTGATTATAGTGATCACAATGGCAGGGCGAATTGAAAACTGGATTCTTGTATATATTAAAACTTAGAGAAATGATATGCAAAAAACAATATTGCATTTTTATTAAATAAGTATATGTAATGTAATATATGTAATATACATTCATTAAATTGTTTTTTAAAATATTGGGAGTATGTTAAATAATAAAACTTTTACTCCCCCCACCACCAAAAATGAATATTAATAAAAAATTATTGTGCTAAGCTACGCATCCTAGTAAAATCAACTGCACTTTGTACCCGCTACCTGTTTGCACTTCTTCCCAAAATTTCGTTTTGATAGGTCAATCTATGGCTATTTTAGAGGATGTGACAGACGGATAAACGGAAGTCACATAATATATATATATATATATATTATATATATATAGTTTATGAAAAACTAGGTAATCCGTATGGGTAGACCCAAGGAGGATAAAATCCAGAGCAAACCATTTAAATAAAAACAGACCACTTTAAGGTTCCATGTAATAAATTATTTATACGGCCCTTTTAATGCGGATCATCAGACTTTAATATAAACTTTGAAATAATATATATATATATATATATATATATATATATATATATATATATATATATATATATTTACCTTTTAAAATCTGATGGATTCCTTAAAAGGGTGGAAATAATTTATTACATTTAGTGGTTATTTATTATATATATATATATATATATATATATATTAGATAGATAGATAGATAGAGAGAGATCTTTTAAAGCTGTTGTATACAACTGACAGTTTAGATATTTCTGAACGAGCTTGGCGTCATGTTAAGATTTCGATCTGTTTCGAAGGTTATTTACGTACTCGGCTAGAGGTTAATATTTTGACTATGTAACAACTTGCGGCGTTGGAGAAAACTACCCCTAACACAGTCTAGTCTCTGTCTACTTTCCTTATGTTCTATAGTAAATTTGTTATAACTGACCCGTACACCGAGATATTTGAAATATTTAGTAAATCTACATTCTGTACTTTTATGTTGCATTTAGGGTACACTCATTCCAATTCCATATTTTCGGTTTTGGCATGTGGGGAGAGAGAGAGAGAGAAAGAGAGAGAGAGACCATATTTGAAATAAAAAATGAAGAAAATCAAAATAAAAAATGAATGCTTTCGGTTTACAAATCTAACACTGGAAATATTTTGTGGATACTACGAATGTCTGGATAGGATCATCATCAACATAGGGTTTTTCACTGATGAAAGGGTTACAAGTGAGAAGTAATTTAATATGTTGGATTATTACTTTTTTTTACTCCCCCAATTCTTGCAAGCGATAATCTTTCGATAGGATGATGGCCCTGTAATTTATTCATGCGTTGCCAAAATGTTTGACTAGAAAAATTACCCAATTGATGGCTTGGAAGAACTGGACTACTGATAACACACTCTTAGAATTATTTTGTTAGGTTCATAGTAAGAACGTTGTTTACAAAAGAAGAAACCAAAACATCTAATTAAAGAGGATTATTGTACTAGAATATTATTCAAAGATTTAATGAAAGATTGCAAATTTGAATTCATAATAGTCGCTTATTCTTTGAGAAATGCTAATTTTACTTTTTGCTTCGTTTAAAATAATCATTTATATCTGAATTTGCTTTTTTTCTCTTCTTCCATTTTCGGTTTTAAATGTAGTAGCTGATTTATTTGAACCCTCTCTCTTTTTCTCTGTGTGTGTGTGTGTGTATGTGTGAACACGTACATCTGAGTCAGTAAGCATGAGTGTACATAACAGAAATGTGGGTTAGTCTCACGTTTGTGTACATATCTATATTTACACAAACGAAAAAAAAGAAGACATTGTTATACAAATATACACATCAAATTCTTGAAAATATTTCTGTGCCTTCATCAAATGTTTACATGCGAGAGAGAGAAAGAGAGAGAGAAAAAAGGAAGCAAGGGAACGGAATAGACAAGATCATCCTATTTGATCCGATTATTGTCGCGAGGAATAAATAAGAATTATTGGGGCATAAAAACAAGCAATTCATAGATTTTAAAAATATATTCTTATATTAAAAAAAAAAAGTACCCGTCATTAAAAAGGAGTAAAAAAATTGCATGAATCATCCAGGAAAAAAATATACAGAATAATACTGAGGAAATATTTCGGCAGGATAAAATGGACGTACGAACACTATTTTCGCAAAATAATTCTAGTCTCTCTCGTCTTAAAATGTCCGTTTTATATATTTATCTAAAATTGACTCCATCCTGTTGGCAATTGCGCCATAAATAAAAAAAATAAACGTCCAATGATTTTCAAACTTAAATCCAGTGCAGTGGGTAACGTACAGATGTCAGTACCAAAATGCACAATGGATCAGCATAAAATGTAATTCTGGTAAAAATTGTTAAAGTTGGTTATCATGATTAATAAAAGAAAATTATGTACTAGCCGAATTACCTGCGCCTTGCTACATGTCACTCATTTTTTGTAAGAAAATGATGACTGATTTTAAATCATTGTTATAATATGTGGAGAAAAATGATGCATTTCAATATTACTCAATAATCTTGCCGACGTGACCTCCATCTTCTGGCTTTCTCCTATATTTTGGGTAGGAATCATTCTCTTGTTCAAATTTGAATTTAACTTAAATCAAAGGTAAAAAATTGAATGAGGAGGACCCCCTTAGATCAAAATGAAATATACTTATCCAAGTAACCTATGAGCCATTCATTTGTTCAAATTTAAATTTAATTTGTAAGAAAGGGAAAAAAAATTCTGTTTCGGGGAGGCTTTTGGAGATCCACTTTGATCAAAATGAAATATACTTATCCAAGTACCCTGGGTAATGTAGTGTCAGAATATATGTAGTTATGGAGGTCTCTCTGTAAAATCCTACGAGGAGTTTGATAACAAACACACAGATATATACTTAGAAAAATATGACAAATTGGAAAAAGTTTTTATGACGCGATTTATCGGTGAGGACTGGGCTTTGTTGATGTTGCCATGTCTACGACTGCGCACGAAACGAGAGAGGCTGGTAGTTTCAAAATTTTGAAAGAATATTTTTTCAATTTAGACAAATTCATCTTTATTCTTTCTTTCTCTATCAGCTTTGTCCCTGACTATACCACATTGTGCGACAGCAGAAAATCTACCAAGAAGGGTGATAATTTAAACTATATACATATATATATATACACACATACATATATACAGACACGTATATATATACATACACGAAAATTTACCGTGGCTGAAAGAGCGATCAAAGCACTTTTCAGATATTTTCATCTTAGTACATTATACAAGTAGGATTATATATATCTGTGTGTGTGTGTCTGTGTGTATTTAGGCAGCAATCTTTCTTTCATGCACATTTCATTGAATATGACAAAGTGCTTTGATTTAGTTTATTCTCGTGCGATTTAATAATTTTTTCTTTTCAAATGATAAATTATATACAAACTGTCCGAATATTCTTACTTTCCGAGCGCTTTCGGCTATACATTTAGCCATTTTCAATGATGAAATATTTTAACTGTTAAATAAGAAATAGTTTGTTGTATGTATGTATTTATATAATGTTTTCATTTTTCACAACACGTTCAAGATATTGTGTCCATGCTCATAGTTGATATTATTCAGTGTTGTTTTTTTTTTTTTTTTTAATAATAAGGCTTCCATTATTTTTAGCTTTTTTTGTATGTTAGATGATGCTATTATATTTGTGTTGTCAACAAGTATGTTACAAATAGGGTCCGGTAGGTCTCTATGAATATTTAAAGGAGATATATTAAGATAATATATATATATATATATATATATATATATATATATATATATATATATATATACCGGGTGTAACAGCAAAATTGCCCAAATCGTGTAAAAGCAAAATTGTCCAAATGATTAAAGATATCTTACTGGAATTCTCCGAGGTTTTTATAAAACTATTGGACTCTACTTTGAGCAATAAGAATATATAATTTCTCTCCAAGCTTAACAGAAGAATCTTGATGAAATCGATCATAAACGAAAATGACATGTTCATCATTAATTAATCATAGCTAAGGATCGGAAGTTCATGAAGTATTAAAAATAAAGTTCAAATATATATTATTCCAGGAGCATTTTCCAACTTATTCAAGATGATCTTCGCCCTCTCTAACCTTCTAACTTTTATCCTGGAGTAAAAGGTGCTGCAACGTTTTCACGTACGATTTCATTTTCAAGTCTATTTTCACGGCTCTTTGGACTCTCATAGCTGAAACACTCACGTGTCAAACGTCTTATAGATTGAAGTTGAAATCATGATCCTTCTTCCTATTGTGACCTCTTGATTCAGTTTTCTTCTCTACTTTTACCGCTTATTATCTTGATGATTCTTGAATAGATTTTGAAGATGGAAGCCAGAGTATGAATGTTGTCATCATTACTACACACACACACACACACACACACACACACACACATATATATATATATACACGCTCTGTTTATAATAAAGAGTAACGTTTACCGTCTGAAAGTCGGAGAAATTTCATAGAAAATATGCGTCCTCCGATACGAAAACGTCAAATAGCCACATATGGACATTCGAGGGAAATCATGGGAAGTTTGTAGTTTAAAAGCAGTAAAATCGACCTTGCTAACCAGACGCTCCTTCGTAGCTCAACTGGTATAGCACGTCAGACTATGTGACGGTTCTGTGTAAATGTTGTCTATACTGTTTATTATAAACAGAGCATTTAATTAAATATTTGTGTATATATATATATAACGTATAACAATAAAATATATTAAAATAATTTTCGGACTTAGTCCATTTCTGTAGTGTCACACACACACACACATATATATATATATATACAAATACACACACACATATATATATATATACATATATATAAACACACACACATATATATATATACATATATATAAACATATATATAAACACACATATATATATATATATATATATATACAGACACGTATATATACATACACATATACATATGCACATATTTATACACACACACACACACACACACACACATATATATATATATATATATATATATATGTATATATATAAATATATATAAAGAACAATATACCCTCCAAAAAGAAGAGAAAGATCAATTTATATTTACGCGTGTACGCAATAGTTAAAAAGAAAACATATCTGTAATTGGGCCGAAGTGTGTGTGTGTATTTGTGGATACGTGATTTGTTTGAAATTATCTAGTCACCTAGCAGCTAAGCCTCCTCAAACCACCAAACTGGACATGTCTGTACCTATCGCATCCTATTTCTATGTGAATGCTGGTAAATCTCCCCACGGATGAGAAGAAAAGTGGAGGCAACAGAAATGTGGTTCTACAGAAGGATAGTGAGAATTCCATGAACGGAGCGAGAAGGCAACGTGAAATCTATTTCAAGAAAATGGCAACAAAATAACTTATGATGAGAATTAGGAAGAGACAGCTGAAATTCATAATGAGGAAAACTTGGAGTCATATTGGAAGCAAGAGAGATAGAGGAAGACAGCAAGCCATTTACGTGATGAGCTTGTGTGAATAAACGGCAGGATGGGAGCCTTAACAAAAGCAGAAAAATTGCTAAGAGCCATAAGGAATAGGAAGTTCTGGAGAGCTATGATTACCCATGTCCTGAAGGGACGAGGTACATAAAAGAAGAAGAAGAAGAATACCGCTCATTGCTACGCCATCTGGTGAGCGTCCTGGCAAACAAGGAGGAGTAATCCTTGTAAGTATAATAATAACACATTTTGCTATAGGTTTGTATGTAATTAAAATTTTAGTTTGAATTACTGTTCCCTTCCGGTGTAATAGGAAAGTCCAGGTGGTCTTAAGCTGTTTCTCTTTTTGCTGGAACTGAAGGCTAGACACAAGGCAAACAGTCTTTTAGGACTCAGTTCATGACAATGCTACTGATATTGTGTATCATTTATCTAAAATCATTACTGCCATTAAATTTCATTTGTCTAAAATCATTACTGCCATTAAATTTCATTTGTCTAAAATCATTATTGCCAGTAATTTCAAATAAATAAGAAAACTTCATTTTCCTTTTTATTTCGAATCGTTAGATTCTAAAATATTCATTGGAGTTTTGTATATAAATAAGTGTATAGGTCTCATTCTATAAAATAAGTACAAATGAACAGCAAAAATGTGTATTAAAAATGTTTATACTAGGATAATAGATATAAGAAAAAATTTATAAGACGATAAAAAAAAAATATAGAATCAGGAATCTTTAAAATTTGACTCAGCCTCTCTTCCGGTAGGAAAGTCACATGAAAAATGTAACGGAAAAAAGTCACAATTTTGACCATGAAAAAGTTGTAGGTAAAAAAAATAAAAAATAATCTATGGTGGCTGGTAATAAAATCATCTATTTCTGTCGGGTACTCCACGAGTTTATAGGTCCGCTCTGTTTGCAACAGAATTTCATAATAAATCGATCCAACCTCTAAGAAACGTTTTCTAGCAATGCTACGGTCGCATCTATATAATAAATGTGAATGTCAGTGTGTCACTGTGTGTCACTTTTTTCAACTTAATTGGACATAAATCTCTAACTTTCCATAGCTAACTTCAAAGGAAACAAAAACAAAAAACAAAAATAAATAAAAACAGTCAAAATAAAACTGTCCGTGTTTTCAACTTGACGCTCAGAAGGCCGTAGCCCAACATCATTTTGGAATCAGGCCAACTCCATGAGCAAATTAAAAACATTCCGGGTTGGATCCAGATCCGCATTTCCGAAATTTTGGATTCCCAAGTTTTCATTACTTCGATTGTTTTCGGCGATTTTTTTACGTGATTTTTTTGCGAAGAATTTTTTGTCCGATAACAATTTTTAAAAATTGGAAATAAATATAGGAATAATCGAAATTAATTACGAAATTCAGCGAAAGTGAAACAAAAATAATTGTTTGCACGGAAAGTAAGGACCTACGTACATCAAACTGTCTTTAAATTAAGTGGCGGCAGAAGAATTATCGTTGAACTTTTAAAAGGTAAGCTTAAATATTAATGCAATACTTAAATGCATCGATCTGTAGTATATTGTTGCCTATCGCATCTACTCCTTCCTACCAATTGTAATGAAGGCCCAATAAAGAGCACCCCCTTCCCCGCAGGAGCCATCTTAAATGCCGCCCGATAAGATAACTCCATAGTTAGGGAGTCCTAGTATTCCATAAGACCCGACTTTATGTAAAGAAAGTCTCAATTTTCAATTTATTTATAAGACTTGGATTTTGTCCACTATTGGATAGAAGGCTGGGATTTTGTACGTTGGGTGCTTAACTTGCCCTGTGAATTTTTTTGTGTTTTTTTTTTTACCTGGATTCATTTTAATATCTGGTTTAGTCTTCCCGACTTCATATTTTGTGGCGCCATAACTATGCTCTCATATCAACAACGACACGTGTCATTTATAGACGACAATATCTCTAATTTCACTTTCTTAATTTCCGATTATGCTTAAATGTCATCCTTCACACACAAAGCATTAATTTGTCCAGAAGTGCGTTTGGTATTTACAGCGCTTTCTAGTAGTTATTTTAAATATAATTTTTAATGCTTCATCTATAATTGCTTTAAGGTGCTTGAAGACAGTTTTCTTATCCTGAACAAATTATGCACAATTGGAAAAAGTCAAAATGAAAATCACAACAATAAAAAGAACAAAAGTATAAGATATACGCTTTTCTATATGAGTCTTTGTTGGTGACATTCATTTAAAGACAGTTTTTTTTATAATTAAAAAAACGTTTTGGTTAAAAATAAACAAAACATTCATAGCAATAACCATCTCTTATCAATTGTAATCTTGGCTAAGATACGTAAAAATCAACTTGCTTATATTCGCGAAAGTGTCATGGAGAGAATATACATTTTAACTTATCAAAAAAGTAAAGTGTAGGAAAAGTCATACTAGAGGTACAAAATTATCAATATAATTGAAAAAACGTAAGAAATAAATAAAAAGGTTTTTAATTCTAACGTTGTATCATGAAAAGGTTATCTTTTAATAAATTATCGTCGAGTAGAATAATAGAATAATAGAATAATAGAAGAATAGAAGAATAGAATAATTAAGAACATTGAAACAGAAATTAAAATTGAAAAAAGTGGCGTTTTATTTTTCTTATTAACAAATGGTAATTAATCGCTACTTTTCATTGACGACATGCTTTCATCACTATATAATTTATGTACACTCACAGGGGTAAAGAAATATTTAATAATAGCCATGTTTATTACAGTGTAAATGTTATGTAGAAGCTGTTTTCGACAAAAAGAATAAAAAATAATTGTTAACTGTAAGATGTTAGAATAAAAAAGATGACATACGATTTTTCAATATCTACATTTCAGATTTGCAATGTAATCTAAGATTTTTCTCTCAGTATTCATTTAATAGGTATTGCTCAAATATAGGTTTCTGCAAAATTCTGGATGCTCATACTGGTTTCAAGAAGTTAGCAAGTTTCACGTGTGTTTGTTATACGCAATCAAACTTCATATGCTATCCACAAATTTGTTTTGGATACTTAAAAAAAAACATAAGGTTGTAGCAAAAATATGTTCCTCATGGATAATGGGGGCATCTAGATTTTTCTTGTTGTAATTTATCTAAAAGTGACAATTAGCGTTTGCAATCATCCCGTGTAGAACAATATTTTTTAAATATATATATATATATATATATATATATATATAAAACCTATTTGAGTGATTAAAAAAAATGGTAAGCGCTATATCAAGGACCCCCCCACCAAAAAATGATTTTTACTTTTAATAATATTTATTCATTAGAAAATTACTAGGAAAAAAGAGAAACATATTTGATTACTTTTTACACTACTAATTGAAATAAATAACATATAAATAATTGAAAATCTTAATAGGGATTTTTTTCTCGATGAAATATGTTTAAAGCAGCCTGAGAAATGACTCACTGTATACAGAGAGTACATTAAGAAATTAAATAAACAAGTGGATACAATATCCGTGAAACTCAGAATAATGGCAGATAAGTGAACATTTAATGTTATTTTTTATATATATATATATATATATATATATATATATATATATATATAGTATTACACAACAAAATCCAAAATGACATCCTATGGGGATAGATTTTTTTTCAACCGATAAAAACTTCGTCAGTCTTATTCAACCACGGTGTATAGACTGACTTCGTGTCGGAATTAGTATAAACGCATATACACAGACACACATATATATGCATACGTGTAGACATTGCCATCAATATCCAGCGGGTATAATAAAAGACGTGGTCTGAGGATTGCGTTTAAGCATGAAACAGAGTGTCGTGTACATTTACATGCGCTCTACCCTTGGTATTAACCCATAAATATACCATACCTGAAAACTATATTATTGTCATATATATATATATATATATATATATATATATATATATATATATATGAGAGAGAGAGAGGGGGAGAGAGAGAGATCGTTGTCAACTTACGACCTATGCTATTTACGACTGTTCGATTTTCGACCATGACTGTTCTGTAGTATGCAGTAATTGACTAACGAACGTGAAAATATATGAATCCCAAACAATGTGTTGAGAGATAATACAAATGCTATTAAACGTAAATTACCCGTAAAAATGACAAAAAAAAAATATATATATATATAATACAATGACGCTTAAAGAACGATAAAAAAGATTCCACAATTAATTACACGTTGATTACGACCAGATCAATTTACGACCAACAATGGGGATCGTAAGTCGACGACGACCTGTATATCTATGCGCGCGCGTGTGTTGTGTGTGTATGTGTGTGTGTGTGCTTGCGCACGCGCGTGTCCAGTTGCTGTATATGATAGTTGTCGCTGACAATGAAACTCAAAGTACTTGAATTATGACAATAACAATTTTGTGATGACAACAAAGATTGCAAAATATACATTGTTTAGTTGTAGATTGCATCTGTTTATCATTTGTAGAAAAGATTATGCGCGCCGAAATTATGGCTTTTTTCATTAAGCTGAACAAAGCACCACCAGCCCGAAAGAATTGTTTGACTCTCATTATAACCAGTCTTGAAATCGGCGTTGACTAATACTTCAGCTAGTGTATATCTAAGTATCAGAACGGGTTTAAATTAATTACAAAGTTAATTACAATGAATTTACGAACTGACATGGTAAAGCAGATTAAGAGATGTTTTAAACTATTGTCGTATATTAAAAATCTTGGTTAACGCTAGAAATACATTCCTAAAAATTATATCCCAAAATGAAGCAGTCATTATAACATAATATAGAAATAGCAGGGGACTATTTTGGCTTGTTATCTACAAAGAAAAAATAGATATAATTCCAAAATAAAATTTGTAGGGTGTAGATATTTTTCCTTAAATCAAAGTATCACTGATAGAAGTTTCATAGCTTATTTAACAGGGATACGAAAAAAAACGAATGAAAGTGGTAGACATTGACAAAGGCCTAATGGATAGAAACTGTATGAACTTATGGATAAAGAGAAAATTTTGCAATAAATTAGATTTAATTGTGGATCGTAGTTTGTTGGCTTTTGTGTTACCCCCACTGAAAATATATTGCCAGCAATTATTCTCAATATTTTGCGACCATAAAAAGCGATTACAAATATTAGAATGTTTATCTATAATAGGAGGAGTCTTAACAATAAAAACAAAAAACTTAACATCGATAAAATCGTCCAATTTTGGAATAATTTTATTAAATATATTGCAAAAGTAAGAAAAAAAAGAAAAGAAAACAAGAATGTGACACGACTCGACCAACAGATGTGTGGATATGCGATATTTGACAAACGAAAAAAACCGACACTCTCGAAAACTGACCCCCTCCCCCACAAAAAAAAAACAACCAATATACAGAAACACGATTATAATCAAAACAAAAACAAAACTCTTTGATAGCAGCTGATGAAAGCCGAAAATACACTTGGGCGCCTAATACAAAGGGCCTCTTAATAATTTCTTTGGTGCGTGTGTGTGTGGTGGGTGTGTGGCGGAAAACCATTTAAAGGGTCAAAATTAGTTCGGATGAGTCGGGTACTCTCCTATATATGTGCCCCACTTCTATCAGATAATAAGAAGACATTGGGTAATTTATATTCAAAATTTCCCAGGAAAAAAAAATGGCCCAGGTGAAAAAATTAAAGAAAATATCTTAAACAACGAACTTTCGTTGATTTTCAACCAAATATTTACAATCAGCATATTTACATTGTTGACATTGTTCGGACTATTGTCATCTTCATTGTCATATTCACAACGTTTCGGCCATTGTACGCTCCGGCCTTCTTCAGGTAATTGGAATTTCGAATCGAACTCTTTCTTCCGCCTACCGAGGTAGATTGTTCTAGTTCCACGTACCATGCCTCTTTCGGATATCTCAGTTATTTCCCTTTAACTCAAGTCTCTAAGTCCTGGTATTGAACACAACTCTTTGGGTCTAGTCACTGGATCTAACCAACCACTGGGCCATGTGTCCTTGAGAAGATTTGGGTATGAATTTTTGGACTTATATACCTAATGTCTCAGCAAACATGTTTTTTTCCTATTGCAATTTTTATGTTGTTATTATTTCATTTTTTTTTGCCAGAGCTTATATTGCAATTTTTGTTGTTATTCATTGCTTTTCTCTAGCACTCCTTATTACTGGTTCTCATATCGTATTCATTTCTATGCTTGGTCGCCTCAGGAGATTTTTGTGGCCTAGCAAATGTTCTGATTCCTTAATATGGTAATGAATATGAGGATGGCAGTCCGAATAATGTAAGCAATCATAATACCTCATTTCAGAGATATATACAGATATTGAAGAAAAAACTATTTTAGAAGAGATCGAAGTATAGTATCAGTTCAATTAAAACGGACAGATTCACTTCAAATTCAGGTTTTAATATGTTCAAATATTTCAAGCTAAAAAGAGGCATATTCAGAAAATCTTTAATATTCATACTACGTGTCATGAATTTACAGACCAATCATTTGCAGAATCGATTTTGATTCATTTCTTTTTTACGGTTTATCAACCCTTTGTGGTTTATTTAAAGCCGAAACATATTTTGGATTGAAATAACATTTTTTTGCCAGCACGCTCAAGCCCTCGGCCACGATGACTTGTGACTTCAAGCTAGCACAGCTATCGACGGCCTCCTTGGATTCCGTCTACTCAGTTTCACTCACAAGGCTTGGGTCGAACCGTGGTATGGTTTTCAGGTACTTTCCAAAGGTGCCACACGCTGGGATCGACCCCTCCAGTACGATATCAGGAAGTCTCTTTCCTGAGAAATCGACCATGGTGAGATTCGAACCCGGGTCTCATGGTCAGAATGCGAATGTTCTAACCACTCGTGCCCATGACTCAGCCACGTGCCCACGTGTTACATTTACGTAAGTGTATATAAATCCGACTGGAATTCGAACTCGGCTCTTTTATTTCTCATTCAAGCCACTATGTATTAAACAAGCCGTGCATCATCGTCTGGAGAAGGGTCAACTGATTCTTGATCAAAAAAGTCAAGAGTTTCAAGTTGAGCGAATCATCACCGGCAAAGGAAAGAGGTAATAAAAATAATTGCAGATTTAAAATCGAAAGTTCTACCCGCGAGCTACATCCACAAGTCCGTCTTATGAACCCGTTCGTCTGTAATTTATTTTCACTGTAAATAACGTCTGTAGTCAAAAACCCCTTTTCAAAAAAAAAAAAAAAAAAAAAATACGGATAAATATTTTTTAAAAGATTATTTCCAGTAAACACAGCCCTTAAGCGGCTTTTTAAAAAAAATACTTTGTTTTCTACTGAATTTGTATATAGGTATTCCTTAGAAATCGATTTATTTTATTGGAATTTAAAACATTTTTGTTTTAGAAACTTATGTTGTGTCTTTACAACCGTAATGACAATATTCCCATAGCAGTTTTTTTTTTATTTCCGTTTCAATATATAATTTTTTGTCTTAGAAAATTTAAAAAAAAAAACTTAATAAGTAGTTAAATGAAGTTAGCTAACGGAAAAGTACATCACTAAACCAAATACGGCGAGTCAGTATTCAATTTTAAACTAAATGGATAATCCGGATAAAGATTAAGATAATCTAATTTTCTGTCTGATTTTTAAAATGTTCCATATACATTGCTGCCAATATTTAAACTGCTATTTCGGGAGAAACAGGCGTTTTTGTTATTTTATGATAACTCAAACAGTTATTACTGCAAAATGTTGTGAGTTCGATCCTTACCGTTGGTCTGTTTGTGGCCCTGAGACGCAATAAATATGGACTAACCTAACGCTGATGAAAATCATGTCTCATATTTTCTTAATGTCTTCTTTCAGAGTGAAGACGATTATATCTCTTCAGAAACCTTTTTTATTTATCTGCTTCCTGTTGACTTCTCTACGGTTTTGAATTCAGAGGGCTATTTTTCTCAAGGTTCTTGATAAGATCCAAAGACGGATATGGAATGTAATTGGCCCTGATCTGGCATCTCATCAGCAGCCGCTCTCTCACAGACGTGCCGTTGCCTCCCTCTGTCTTTTTTTACAAATACTTTCATGGTAACTGCTCCGATGATCTGCGTTCTCTGGTTCCCAGACTTCATGAATTTAAGCGTTCAACTAGGCTGGCATCTCGCTCTCACCCTTTCATTGTCGAAACTGTTAAATGTAGCCGTCTCTTCTACTCCAATAGCTTCATGTCTCGCACCTCTCGCCTTTGGAATTCCCTCCCCTTTTCCTGTTTCCCTGATAGCTATAATCTCCAACTATTCAAATGTAATGTCAATCGACGTCTCCAGATGTCTTGATCTCCTTATCCTCCTCTTCATCCTTTCCTCTATCACTCCTATTTGCTCTTGCTTCAACTCTCTGTAAGCCCTTGCGTCCTAGTGGCTTCCCGCCTTGCTTGGGGTGAATCGCTTAATATATATATATATATATATATATATATATATATATATATATATATATATATATATAATGGCCAAATAAACGGGTTAGATCTCTCTCTCTCACGCATACACACAAGTATCTATGGAGAACGAATATATATATATATATATATATATATATATATATATATATACATATTGGCAAAAACAAGCACAATAGCCTACCCGCGAGCAAACACACGAACCCTACAACAACATAGGAAGTGTGTATATTCAAGAAAAAAAGGACAATAAAAAAAACAAAAACAGAATTCAAGGAGACTGGAGATGATAAATTTAATTTTAAGAAAAGCAAGAAACTGGGAGAGGGCTATACAGGCGAGAAGTGTGAGAGAAGAAACTATTAAAAGAGAACTTACGGTTACATCTAGCTATTTCAACAGTAAAACCATGAGACCTAACCGCCAATCTAGTACTGCGCTTAAATTCATGAAGTTGAGGTACCAAGGAGGACAAATCATCCGAACAAATGCCATGAGCATATTTATAGCAAAGGCACAGGGAAGCCACGTTACAGCGGTGGTAAAGTAATTGACGCCGAGATGCCAGATGAGGACCTGTAACACGGCAGATTCTAGATATATAGCAGAATCACCAGACGGATTCTAGACATATGAAGGTGCAAGATAGATTCGGCTGAGATAATTGTTTATCACGACACAGGGAATCAATTTTCCTTGCAGCAGGCTTATCAACTGAACGACAAATGATAAGAAATTGTAGAGAGACACGATCACCCATACTGGTACAGAGAACCATCATTTGTCCAGCATCTTTACAATTCAAGGGATCCCATGCCCACCCCACGCCAATAGGGTTCAGATGCATTTGCAGTATCATTTTAACAATATGTGATCTCGCGTTCAGTTGTGAAATTCAGAAACCTCTTTATAAAGTAAAGAAGTAACGGAATTCTTATTTATTAATCCGACAGAATTTATGAAAACATTATTTTTAGGGGATAGCCATATTTGAGTCGACGATCCGTTTATTTATTAAACAGTATGTTTATTTTCGTCTACCGGTCGGAATATTCGAGAAAACTTATTCAGTAAAAATTTGCGCTCTCCGGCAGGATTCGAAACTGCCCCTCCCACTTTTGCAGAAGAAACCATCGTCAGATCCGAGGTGGTTTAGACTGACTCGGCCACGGAGTACGTCGACGATCAAGGAAAGCTGAATAGTGAATTAGGAACGTAAATCTGTCTAAAACACATCAGATCTAATGAGGTTTTCTCCTGCGGAGGAGGACGCAAGTTCGAACTCTGCCAGAGAGCGCATGTTTTTCTTTAGTAAAAAAAAAAAAAATGTCGAATATTCAGGCCAGTAGGCGAAAATAAATATACTGTTTAATAAATAAACGGGGCGTCTACTCAAATATGGGTATCCACTAAAATAATATTTAAAGAGATAAAATCTTATTTATAAAAACTCTCCAATGATCTTTTTAGTAGCTGTTATTTTTACTGCATTGTAATTTCGTTATGTATTTTAATCGTTTTTGAAATTTAAAATTATGCCCGAAATATTTGAACAAATGAAATGAAAATAAACAATCGCGGAAACTTGCTTACAAAGATTTATGTGGAAAAGACAATAACTGAGTATTTACAACGTTAAAGATCGGTCGTCTATTGTTGACAATTTCCTGCTTCAAACTATGCAACCGAACATCACTAAACCTGTTAATATCTAAATTATTTATAGTTTTTACGTCGTTTTCTAACATAGCAATGGTGTTCAAGACAAAGTGTTTATTAAGCAGTTTTTAGTCACTGACCTCTGCATTGTTTAGGTCATAAATTATGAAATCGCTTAAGCAATTTAAATCTACAGCCTTTTGATGCAGACAAAGGTGATTCAAAAGGTAGAATTATGTTAAAAATACTTAATTTTTCTATGTACCATGTCCTTTCAGAATGTTATCAATCATGGTTTTACATTATTTCCTTCTCCTTGTAGCTCTTAGTAAAGTCTGTCTTTTTGCCATGTCTCCAAAATCTTGTTCTGCTGTTCATATACAGACGCACGTAAGGCAAGTTATACGCTGTTTCCTCTGTTCCTCTTGTCTTCAATATGTCCTTTGAGTGTCAAATGTTCCAAGCTCCTTTTCCTCATTATGTGCCCTAGAACTTTTTACTGTATCTTCCTGGTGTTACATATAAGCTGACATTTTTGTTTCTATTTTCTCTAAAACTTCATCGTTGCTCACATGTTCTGTCCATGGCATTTTCAGCTTTCTTCTGTAGAACTAAATTTGTTTTTTCAAGTTTCTCCATTCGTGAGGATAATGTTCAGCATCTACTGCCATATAGGAGAACTGATATTACATAAAAGTTCAATACCATTTTCTTTCTTTCTAACGAAATTTGTCTTAATACTTTGCTTGGCTTTTGGAAAGCATCTTCCGCTATCCCAACGCGCATTCAGATTTCAGTATAGCACGATCCATCCTCTGTTAAAAAATTCATAGATATTTAAATTGTTTGCATTATTCGGACTATTGTCCTCATCTTTGTCGTCATATTTATTACAACGTTTCGGCCGTTGTACGCTCCGGCCTTCTTCAGGTGGTTGGAATGTTGACCCGAACCCTTTACTTCGCTCACTGGGGTAGACTGTTCTAGTTCCACGTGCCATGTTTAATGGATGTCAGTTATCAGTTATCTCCTTGTTAATTTCCCTCTGAAAGTTCTCCACTGCCTTAATCGGGTATTGAACTCACACTCTTTGGGCCCTGTCACTGGATCTAACTAACGCCTATATCCACTGTGCCATGAGAAATATAGACAGATATTGATATTTAAATTGTTGTACTTGTTTGATTTTGGTATCTCCAATTTGTAATTTGCATGTTGGGCTGCCCCTTTTGCTGACAGCCATGCATTCTATCTTCTTGCATTTGATGTTTACATGGGTTAAATAGCATTTCTATTTTGCCATGGAAGATTGACGCCAAGTCAGGCATGTCATCTCGGATTTGTAATTTGCATGTTGGGATGTTCCTTTTTTAAATTATTTACTTTTTTTACGTGTAAAAGTGAGCGAAGAGAAAAAATGCTGACATCTTCAAAGCTGCTGGGCAATTTGGATAAAGTAATTCTATCAAATTCATTGTGAAGTGATTTTAAAGAAAAAAAAAAACATTTAAATATTTGCTACTCTGATGAAATTTATTCAAAACCTTGAGAGTAATTAAATAATTTTAATATTCACAATAATTAAGAATACTGAGCTAGTCAAGAAAGTGCCTAATCTCTCGCGTTCATATTTTTTAAAGCATTTCACTGCAAGCAAGGCGGGAGTGAAAATTAGCATACAAGGGGTTACAGAGAGTGAAAGTAAGAGTAAAGAGGGGGGTGTTTGAGGAAAGGATAAAGAGAAGGATAGGGATCAAGATTAGGGCATCAGAAGATGTTGATTTAAATTTTTGAAGATTATAGTTATCAGGGAAGCAAGTAAGAGGAAGGGAGTTCCACTGTCGGGAAGTGCAAGAGAAGAAGCTGTTGGAGTAGGAGAGGTGGATTACATTTAACTCTTTTGACAGTGAAAGGGTGGGACCGAGATGCCAAACTAGTAGCACGCTTAAATTCATATATATTAAAATGTTATAATCCAACTTAGACAATTAAATAGTAAAAATGCTTACGTCCATGTCACATTGAAACACCGGTTCTTGTAAGATCACCGAAGTTAAGCAACGTCATTACCTAGATGAGTAACCTCTTGGGAATATCGGGTGCTGTAAGCTTGGATAAGTGAGTGCTGTAATTGATAACGGTTTGTTATCTTCATTTATATGTAGATACACGTTTCCCACCCTCACAAAACTAGCTGCAGATTAATTACTAGAACGTGTATCTGGAAAAATCGCTAATATTTCTCCAAGGCTTTTATAGTCTGAAAATATTTTCTGGTTTCAAATAATCCGCAAAAGGTTGATTAGCCGTAAGAAACAATTGATTTGCAGAGATGCATGAAATGTCCGTTGGGTGAATTAAAAAAAATGGACAGATTGCTAAATCTGTTTCAGGTCCAACACGAACTTATGGCGATAGGGATTTATCACTATATATATATATATATATATATATATACCCCCCACACATATATGTGTGTGTGTGTGTGTGTGTGTGTGTAGTTTAATCATTTCATCCCACGCAAAGCAATAAAGCCACTAAGACGCAGAGTGTTAGAGAATGAGAAAAAATACACTATTAAGGAGGAAGACAAGTAAAAGAACGAGAATTATGAAGACAGAAGATGACGATTGACATTGCATTTAAATTTCTGAAGATTCAAGTTGAATGGAAAGCAAGAAGCCGGAAGAGATTTCCGCAAGCGAGAAGTGCGATATAAGAAACTATTAGCATACAACTTACGGTTACATATAGCCGTTTCAACTATATGTCTGTATAAGTTCAAAACATATATATATATATATATATATATATATATATATATATATATATATATATACGTATATTTATATATATATTTATATATAGTGAATAATAATAATAATAATAATAATAAAGAGAATATCTCAGATCTACGCATCAGAATTTTGTGTGTTATGTGAATTCAATTCATATCAAGATTATTATTCAATTCATTTTAGCCTCAATGGAAATGTAAGAAGGAAAAACAGCACCAACCCCGGTAATAATAACTACAACAAAGTCAGTTTCAACAATCACCGCATTTCCTTGTTTTACTTAATAAGAAAATGACTAAGTCACAATTCAAAACGTCGCTACCAAAAACGTCGATTCCAAATTGTAGTCATGACAAACGTCACCGTTGAACATTAAGGGAAAAAAAAAAAAAAAAAAAAAAAAAAACTTCAAACAAGTTACGAAAAAAAATTAAAACTGAAATTTACCAAGCAGACATAATAACTCTAGGACTTTGGGAATAGTTCCAAAAGCAACAAGAAGAACTTGAAAGAAAGAATCGAAATCTGAGTAGAACTTGACAAAGATTGGTGTGCCAAATTAGGACCCAACTTGCTCCACTCGCAATCGTCTGACAGGCGTGCTTGCTCAGTAACGTTTTAACTCGAGACATTAATTACAAATAGGGATCTTATTTAAAAAGTAATCAAATCACCAGAAAAAAAAAAACAAAACTTGTAGGATCGATCTCATATATACACACATAGATTTTAAAAGGATGATATTATTGACAGTTAGGGATATAAATGTCGGATAGCTTCTTTTTCTTTTTAAAAGACAGATGCGCAAAACTTCAATATACGAATATTGTTTTTTTTTCTTCTTTTCAGTGAATCTATTCACTTTGCACGGTATGCAAATAAAACGTTGCGAGATCAGCGAAAAGTTAATTATCGGCAAAAACTAAAAAATATGTAAGTAAAAAAAATATTGGTCATCATCTTTTAAAAGAATTGTAACTTTAAATGTTGCGATGTCATTGAAAACGTCAGAAAAGAACCAATGAGGATGGTCACACTACGGATCGTAGTAGCAATAATGTATCGATTTATTTTATCGACATTTAACATATTTTTGTTTTAGGAAATTGTCACGCTGTTTCTACATAAAACTAATGATAAGTTTCTCATGGTTATTTTCTCCCTTTTGTTTCAGGAAATAACTTTTTAGTTTTATAAAATAAAAAAAAGTAGTTTGCGGAGAAAAACGGGAAAACTGGGCAGTTTTATATTGAACTAGTAACACGAAAAATTCAATGGGTACTTGTTTATTTTTGTATGCATCAACAAAGTACATTCAGATAAAGATAAAATGTCACTTTATAACGAAGGCGAGTTTGTTTTGTGTAATTTTTGCTTTGACAGCAAAAGCACACATCGTAACTATGATGTTTACCGGGTTTGAAAAATGTCCGTCGCCAACCTCGAAAATAATGAAATAATTAGGTGTGTAGATTTTTACACGCGTATTAAGGGCCGCTCCTAACCACTGAAAACAACCTGGTTTCCGGTCCGCCGCGATAAGTGTGTGTGTATGAAAGGGGGGGCAAAAATGAATATTAGCTCAAGCCCAAGAGGAGCTTCTCCTAAGGCAATACCTCTCCTTCGGGAGGGCGCTGGAGTTAGTAACCGACGCTTGAGGAGTCCCTAAAAGAGGAAGTACCGAGCAGTATTGAGCAATTTTTGCACGAATTTCTGAAATCTCACATTAAACCTCGTCCTCGTAACACGTTCTGTTGTGTTGTGACGTGGGCGTGCGGATAAATACCCCAGACATTAATCGGCGCCTGAGATATCTCCCAAAAGGGGAAGTGCCGAGGGAGATGGACAATATTTGTACGGCGATATCCTACCTTAATATTTGTCGGGTTCTGTACGAGTTTTTAAATGCTTGCAGTTAAAAATGCCTCCGGGAACGGTTCTGGTTTGAAAGGAAATATGTATTTTCAACAACAAATACTGTCTGTAATGTAATGACGGAACTTTTTAAAGTGTACGATAATTTCTTTTTATGTAGAAAAAAGAAATTTATTTAGAACAGAATTCAACAAGAGTAAATAAAAATACAGAGAAAATCAGGCAGAATATTCGCCTTTAACCCACTTGGCTAAATGTAAATAGAACCCCCGCCACACACACACAAAAAAAAGAAAAATAAAGAAAACACCTGCATTATGTAATAAGGCATTTTTTTCTCTAGAGTTATTTATCGATATAGGTAACGTTTTTCCGATACAAATAAATGTTAATGACAACAGGTGAATAAGAAATCTATATATATGTTTTGTTAACAAAATCGAAAGGCGAATTTAACTTTTATTCGCAGTGCATGTAAGCGAGTATGCCTGTTTCATTATTCGATTTATTTATCTCAATCAAAAGGTTGAGTTATACAGTAGGCGCAGCGGCCAGAAATGTCAGTAATGTTTTTCATATCACTAAATAAAAATAAAATAAAAAATTTTATAAGTTGATAGAGGGAATCCAGTTTGCTATGTAAATTCAGTGAAAATTACCTCCCCGCCGTCTACCTACGGAAGCCAGAACAAATGTAACCATACAATTTGATTTCTTAAAATGTAAATAAATAAAAAAAAAATGAATCTAGTAATACGGACTTTTTTTTTTCATATATTACTATCGAATATGAAAAATAAAATTACAAAATAAATGAATAAATACATTTTTTTCATTTTCAGAAATTATGTCGTATGAGTATTTTTATTTTTGGCTTCCGTAATCTGAAGCGCTTAATATGAAAAAAAAAAGAAAAAAAAAAGAGATTATTTCTGATTACAACGACCAATGACCAACATCATACAATCAAATTAAAGAAAAATAAAAGCTGGATTTTAATAAAAATTTTAATAAGTTTGATACTTTAAAAAAAAAACTTAAAATTAGTAACTTAGAAAATAATATGATTCGGTTAAAATAATAATAAAATAGTCCAAAATAAATATTTTAAGATTAAATCTGCCGAAATAATAGAGATGAATTTTCTAAGAATTAATAATTATATTGGAATAATTTTAATGGACATCTACTACTTCCTGAATAAATTAATACACGTGCACTTAAAAAAAAGAGAAAGACGGATCTATATAATTCTGTAACACACACACACACACACACACATATATATATATATATATATATATATATATATATATATATATTATCTTATAATATTTTTTTTTTAAATATTCTAATATAAGCTCTACTTCTGTATGGAGCACTGTCTTCTTAAAAATAAAAACAAAAATACTAAGGAACTCCGGATTATTTACCTAACGTATTCTTTCCTAATTTTCTGCATACTTGCGCGCGCACACACACATACACACATACATACATACATACATATACATATATATATATATATTATAAATAAATCCATATAAATCTGTAATATATATATAAATATATATATATATATAATAAATAAATTCATATAAATCTGTAATATGTATATTTAAATATATATATATATATATATATATATATATATAAAATCCATATAAATCTGTAATATATATAAATATAAATATTATAAATAAATACATGTAAATCTGTAATATATATATATTATAAATAAATCTATATTAATCTGTAATATATATATATATATATATTATAAATAAATCCATATAAATCTGTATATATATATATATATATATATATATATATATATATATATATATATATATATATATATTATACATAAATCCTTATAAATCTGTAATATATATATAAATCAACAACAAAATGATTCTAAATTATAGTCTTTCATAGATTTATTATTGTGTTTACACGCATTTACGTTCATAAGTATATTCCATATAATAAATGCTGAAACAAAAATATAACAAAAATATAAAAAATATAACTGGAACATTTGGGAATATTACATTGATACACAACATAAAACAATCTTCTAAAACGTCTACTCTCGGGTGATATCTACCCGTAGATTTATGATTCAAAGATGAATTTTTTTTTTCAGCAAATAAGAAAAAAATTAAAAAATGCATTTTTTTTTGTGATTTTTAAAAAAATTTTTTTTTTTAATTTTTTTTTTTACTTACCCACAATTTCGCATGTCATAAAGATGCAACACAATGCGGATACGGCTATAAGCTGGTTCCGTGCTAATTTGTCCACCTGAGTAGTGCTGGCCTGAGCAGGGTGGCAGTGTTCACCCATAGCGTGAGGAGATGACCAGGCCGGCAAAGAAGATGAGGTATTTGCACACCCAGCTCCAGAAGCAGACGACAATGATGTGAATGAGCACGTGGTCGTCGTTGGACCTCTTCTACCCACAGGGTTTGTCAACGGACCACCTTCTCCTACTCCACTTCTCAACCCACCTTCACCACCCTCATCAAAATCTTCCACATTTGAAGACGTGACAGCGCAAGAGGTCGGGTTAGTGGTTGGGTTAAAGAAAGACGTCGACAAAGAAGAAGATACCGGGTTTACAAGTGAAGAGGAGGCCGACCCGTTGTGCAAACTCTCGCGTGCATGATTGTGGGTGTTACCTGCGGCAGCAGCGATGCCAAAGTTAAGATTTGGTCCTTGGGACACGACTTGATTGTTTTTAACGAAGCATACATCGGCGGCAGCAAACACTTCCGTAGAAAAGAGACCTTGGGATTCGTCTAGACAGCAGTGGTGGAGATTGTGGGGGGTTTTGTGATGGCTAATAAGAGGCGGAGGAGAAGGATGGAAACAGTTGGTATGGGACCCGTCGCAGTCTTTCGGGTCGCCACCAACACAGTCACCTGTTGTGCAACTGTTTTTATAATTTCTACATTTATTGTTGCGTGAAAAGGCCGTGTCTGTTCTTGGATCGGAAATCCTTCCCCTTGTCTTGTTAATACTTTCGCACCCACTACCACGGGGTGTTATTTTATTTTTATTGTTAGTCCTTGCCTTGGAAGTGGCCTTTGTATGAAAGCGATGTGGGGTTATCACACGTGTGCAGGCTAAAATCGGGGCGGTGTCAGTTGCCTCCTCCTCCTCCTCTTCTTCTTCTTCGTCTTCCTCCTCCTCCTTTACTTCGTGTGATAGATGATTCTTTGCCGGCTCCGTAATACTTCGATTATCAATACATTCATCTGCAATCTCCTTTGTTAAATTATAACTTCTACGACTGCCAGCCTCTCTCTCGACGCCCGTACAGTTATTAAGTTCAGTCCAATGAGAAAGTGAACCACTGTTATCGACGACATTATTATCTTTACTCATACTTACTCCACCCTGATGACACCCGACAAAATCCTGTGTCCGGATATCAGAGAGAGTCATAAAACCATCAGAGGTGGAAGAATTAACAACGTTGCTACCGCAAGCGGAAAGTCGGACACGTTTGGTACCGCTGAAGTGGTTTATAATCGCCCTAGCATTTCTATCCTTATCATTATTATTTTTTTTATAAGTAGTCATGGTTTTAAAATTATTACTGTTTATAAGAGAGCAGTAGTGTTGTAATATCAGGAATGTTGCTGCTGAGGTTACTGGAAGACGGAAAAGTGTATCGGGCTAATTAGGATGTCGTAACTCTTCTTGATTAATTTGGCTATCCGTTCATTGTGATTATTTTCTCTGTTGTATGTATTTTTGCTGTCGTTATCATTAAACATGAACTGCGATATTGACAAACGTGAAGAAGATAAAAAAGTAAAACTAGAAAGAATTGTGAACGAACCACCTGCCTGATCAAGACCATCTGTTCCGTATATACCAGAGGGGTGTTTGCAAACCGTAAAAGTCGTAGTATTAGTAGTACAAGTATTACTGTTTATGTTACGATTAATATTATTACTACTATTACCGTTGGTATTATTAATAGTAGCTGTAGTAGTTCAATTACCGGTGTTAACTGTGGATGTTGGGGTCACCGTTGTTGAGCAGAAAGTTTCTGCTAGAAAGGGGGTAAAAGTAGCAATATTGTTGTTTGAAATGGTGCCACTCTCATTCCAGGTTTAATTTTGTTGTCGATATTCCGGTTCGAATTGTTCAAAAAAAAAAAAAATTACTCACTTGTTAATAAAAATCGTTTATTTTCTTTCAGACAGTCAAAACTAGACTGACCGTAAGTAGCTCTGATAAAAGTAAAACGATGTCTCTCGCAAAACAAACACGAACGTCAAATCACGTTAGAGAATAGCAAGTATTTTTTTTTAAGCAGTATTATAATTGGTTGTTGTTAGTGGTGAGTTAATGGTACACACCTCTGCTATTACGACGTTTTGTTCTTAAATGTTTGCCACAAAGAGGGAATCCGGAGAAAAGGGTTGTTGTCGGTGTTACGAATTATTTGTAAATGTCCGTCTTCATGTCTCTTACCTAGTCCATCGTTACTGCTCCAGTGAGCAGTAGTTGCGTTACAAATTCCTCGAGCAGGACTGATACAACTACTGCTGATACCAGTTGTATTATTTGTACTAGCTGTGTCAAGAATAAAAACAGTGGTTTTAATAGTACCAACGACTGTAAAAGTCACTATCAAAAGCGCTCGTTGCTGCAGTAGTTGTAGTAGTAGTAGTTACGGTCGAGTAATGTTTGTTGAATAAGCAGTTGAGATCCGTTTGGCTGTCATCGCTGAAGCCGTCGAGTGGATGACAAAAAAAAAAGAAGAAAAAAAAAAGAGGGATAAAGTGAGGGTTGTTATCTTCGGCCGTAAGGAGCGGACTGAAATGTTAGATCGAGTCTGTCGAAGCCTGTGCAATATACATGCGGGGTAGACCTGATGGCATGGTTATCTCTGTTGCGAAAGCAGTGATCTGTAAAAAGAGAAATGCGTGAGTTACGAGAAATCTTTCCAGTGTTTCAAGTATTCCGCTCTTGGGAGTGATAGCAGCTGGACTTGTGGTTGTTGTTGGTTTGATGAACAATGGATGCGGTTCGTGTAATAAAATGAGTGGGCACACCAGTGTGCAGCAAATTGCTTTTTTTTTTTTCTTTTTACAACCACGCAATTCTTTTCAGCAGCTTCGAATTCACACTGTTTTTCGGACTGGACATGTGTAGGTGACTCACACCGATCCCCTAGGAGTCACCGTCCGTGTCACCATGCCCGCGAGAGTTTGTCATCTCGTTTGCAAATCTTTACCGATATATCATGCCTTATTCAGCAACACCAAAGCATATCAGACACGTATGCCAATGCCATGAGTGTATATTTACATTTTTGTCTGTCACCAATTCTCAGACAAAACAAATTACATAACAAAGGATTACACACACACACACACACACACATACATACATATATATATATATATATATATATATATATATATATATATATATATATATATATATATATATATGAGGAACATTTTGCTTTGGAAATTTTCTTAGAAATCATTTATTCACCAGTTACTTAACATCGCCTGAAAAGGCACAAAGAACCGAAACATGAAAGCTATTGTTTAGCGATTTCAACATACTTTTGCTCTTATTATAAAAATAATAATAATATATTGCTCTACTTTGTATTGAGCACTTCGGTGGAAGTAATGGATAGCGTCTTGGATTGAGGAAACGGTGAGCCGAGTTCGAATTCCAGTCGAATCCATTACATTCACTTACGCGCTAATACATTTGGAAAAGGTATGAATCCTCTTCTCCACCCCAGCATGGGTAAATAGCAGGACAGACTATGTTCTATAGCCTTGGATGGCCACTGGTCTACGGTAGAAAGAAATGGCAACATACTGCGGGAAAAATCTGCCTTGTTAGTCATGTATCGAAAGATATATGATCGCCTAATCGTGTATTACGCATGGCACATGAATGAAATGCTATGAGCAGTGGAATTTTACACCATCTGTTCTGTTTTCATTTAAATATATATATATATATATATTATATATATATATATATATATATATATATATATATATATATATATACAAGTTTGAATTCTGGATAAAATTGTACGCTCTAAGACCCATGTAAACAATTCTCCACGTGCTCCGTTCGTTTGTCAAATTTCTTGTCAAAGCTCTATTTACTGGCATGTCACAATGATTGATAGAGAAGGATGGGTTAGTGAACACTTGGTTAACCAACTTGGTTGACACTCAGGTCAATATCAAGTAGCGACAGTCTGTTTAATTCTTGAATACAATCTTCAGGCAATTTGCGTACAAGCAACTGACTGTCGCCACTTGGAACCCCAGCAACCACTTTTAAATTTACACACGCTCTATTCCTGATATTGAGCACTTTTGCCTCCCAAAATAGCATACCTTAAAATTAGAGTTTTATCATATATATATTATATATATATATATATATATATATATATATATATATATATATAATTTTAATAATTATATTGATGGTTTCGGCTCTCGTTTTTGAAACATGAGAACTCTTATGTAGCAAAAGGTATCATATGTTTAAAAAAATAATTATAAGGAATCATATTTTTAAAAAAATAATTATATGATATATATATATATATATATATATATATATATATATATATATATATATATATATATATATATATATATTCAGGTAAGGTGAGAATGATTAGAATTCCAACGTTCGTAACATTTAATTTAAAAGAGGGCTCAATGCAAAATAGAGTAATATTATTAATTTCAGGATATTACACCGAAAACATGTCAAAAACGCTCCAAAATGTCAGTCTTGTTTCAATGTTTATTAATGCATCTCATCAGCCGATTCTAAAGCAGTAATCCGACATTAACTCTTGCTACTTTAAACTTTATATTTAGTGGATGCTTGTGTTTTAAAAGGACATCGCTCTTTTTGGCGGTGTTCGCCAATGAAGAGCGACACAAGTTCAAAATCTGTCGAAAGGCTCATTTTCTTTATTAAGATTCTTGAATGCACAGGTAGATATAAAGTCGTATATCATTCCTTTTAAAAAAAATTACCTACGTTGCTTACATTATTTACCAGAAAATATAAAATCGTTCCGAGAATGTTTCTCACATTCCTAAAATGGCTTGTTTCAAAGTTAACCCTAATCGAACCTGGAAAATTCCTAAAAAAAATTCCTAAATTTTCGCTTGAGGATGAAACAGGGCTTGATACCTTAATTCAATTTAATTGTAATAATTATATTGAGAGTTTCGGCTCTCATCTTTGAAACATGAGAACTCTTATATAGCGGAGGAATCATATTTAAAAAAAAAATAATTACAATTTAAGCTCTACTTCTGTATGGTGCATTGTTTTCAAAAAATAAAAACAAAAATACTAAAGAACTCCGGATTATTTACCTAACGTGTTCTTTCTTATTTTTCTACATACCTACACACACACACACACACACACACACGCACATACATACATACATACATACATATATATATATATATATATATATATATATACATATATATATATATATATATATATATATATATATATATATATATATATATATATATATGATTATAGACTGTGTAGACATGGGAACGAAAACTTAATATATATATATGTATATATATATGATTATAGATTGTGTAGACATAGGAATGAAAACTTAATGGTGTCTGCCTCTAGTGCGGTCATTAGACCAAGTGCCTGTCGGCATTTAGTCGGTCCTATATGTAGACCACTAGCCGAGTATAGGAGTTACGGAAATAAGGAAACTGACCATTTTTATTTCTTGTGTTTAGGGCTAGTGCTTATTGTTATTTATGGCTATGATTTCTAGATTTTTCATATATTTATATATTTATTATTTCATTCATTTATATATTCCATTAATTTATTTATTTTATTTGCGTATTGGTTGTATTTGGTTCTAAATTTTGGTATTCGGAATAAGTTTTATTAGAGTTAGGTCAGGAGATTTCGTTCTTTTATGGCATGATGCGATTGTAGATAGCGTAGTAGGAATTTGTTTTCCGCTTGCATTTGGAAATGATTTCTGTTTTTTTGTATAGGAGTTTATCTTATTCTGGAAATGTGATCATGGCTATTTTCTTCTCTAGGCAAATTTAACGATATTTTCAAGCGCTGTTCTCGACTGGAATTGTTTTACCTATTTTCCACTTTATTTTGTTGTGTTCTTGCGTTGCGGTATACATTCTGAGAGGATTGCGCTGCTAGCATATATTCTGCTTTTAATAGATTTTTTGTGTGAGTAGCTTTTTTGTTAACAGGAACCGACTCACGCGCGCGTGCGCGCACACACACGCACACATATATATCCTGAGACATGTTTCATTGAAAAATTTAGAGAAGTTTTTTCTACTTATTTTCAATTGGACCCTTTCTTATTCACAGACAAGATTTTTGGTGTCATTATTAAAGAAAGAGAGAACATTACCGTGTTGACACATACTATTTTATTTCGAGCACTTTCGACTTTAGCACAATGTCATCCTCAGGGATTTGTTTATTTCAAGACAAATTAATATAGTTTTCATCGATTTCAAAGACAAAATTGCTGTGTTCATCTAAAAGCTAAAACCCTTTTACTTTTAAAGTGAAGAATGTTGAGTATAGTACTGTTTGATTGGCTGAATTAACGTTTCAGGGGAGGTAACTGAGTTATGGTGTTGTCGAGAGATTTTTAAAAAAACTATTAGTACAAACTTCGATATTTTAAACTATCTACTGTAAACATTTTAAAACATTTGTGCAGTATCCATAATGAATTTTTATTAAGGTTTGTTTTCAATTTTTTAATATAGATAGTTTCAAGAATTTTTTGATTATGTTTATTATTTTCATAAAAAGTATAAATGTATTTTCAACAAGAATTTGTCTGAACTGCGAATGGGGACAGGCATACTGTTGTAAATGTTTAGTAATATATATATATAATATATATATATATATATATATATATATATATATATATATATATATATTGTGGGTTTCTTTTGGACCGTATCGTAGCGTCGTATAATAGGATATTTTTCGGTGGTTATCACTTAGTGGGCATTTAAACTCTGTTCTTTAGTTACAGGCGTCTGTTGTGAATGTTTTTGATGAACCGGTGATTTTGCTCTGTATACTTCCTAATTTGTAGTATGTCTTGAGCGCAGTACGTTTAAGAGTATTTTTACTGAATATATATATATATATATATATATATATATATATATATATATATATATATATATATATATGTGTGTGTGTGTGTGTGTGTGTGTGTCCTTCTTACGGCCTGAGGTTTGCAAAATTCTATGAAACTGTAGCGAAGGAGTACGCGTGCAGAGACAGCCCCTAAAACTTTAAGCACAAATATAGATCGACCATTCATCTTTTAATCTTTGAAAATGAAGACGTATTAATGCATTGGTTATTCATTGATAAATAAGACCGAGATGAAATATTTTACAATTGACTTGAACAGTCGATAGTAAAATGTTTCATCATGGAAGTCAAGGTCGTCAGCAAAGAAACAGATTCTAGGCTTGAAAAAAAAAACAAAACAAAAAACAAAAAAAAAACAACCAAAAAATAATATCTTTACTTTTGATATTGACTGGATATATCAACTCTTTACGAATACTTTCCACTGTTCTCAGACACTCTGAAATGTTCTTATTGGAGCTTCCGCCTAGAATGCCAATCAGGAGAGCATGCCGTTGAAAAATTTCTGGCGGAGTGATTTGCGTCATAGTGCTCATTTTCTCACAGACGGTAACCAACTGACTTTAATATACTGTGCAGTTGACCAAAGTGATTTAGACGGCAATTTATCCATCGCACATATACAAAAAATATATATATATATATATATATATATATATATATATATATATATGTATGTATGCATGTATATATATATATATATATATATATATATATATATATATATATATATATATATATATGCATGTATGTATGCATGTATATATATATATATATTATAAATTAACCGATTTAAAAATATGATTCCATCGCTACACAGGAATTGCCATGTTTCAAAATCAGAAACTAACTACTTCAAATTCAATTATATAATTAAATTAAAATCACTAGTTCTGTTTCATTTTTCCAGTGAATTTTTTTTAGGTTTGATTATGCAACTACCGTAATTCCCCATGTATAATACGCCTTTATCCATAATGCGTACACCTAAAATTGTGCTGAAAGTGTGGGAAAATGCTTCTCCCTATCCATAATACGCACCCTTTGTTTGGTAATCAAACCCTGTAAATTGTACTTCTCGAATTTCATTACTGCCAGCGTTTCCTACTCTTATTTTAAAAAATGGTTTTAAACACAGAATAATATTCTAATTTAGTTTTATGATAATTCTTATTTTATTTTACGGCTATTTTTATAGCTGTGCATAATACGCATCCCTGATTTTCTTATTATTCTTTTAGAAAAAAATGCGTATTATACATGGGGAATTACGATAAATGTTTTCAGAATGAAATACATATTAACCAACGAATAGTAAGTAAATGTTTTGAGATGTATTGGCTTGGTCAAAATGCTCGCTTGCTTATTATGCAGAAAATTTACTTCATAAGCCGAACGGACTTATGGGCCAATCTAAGATTTACATGAGTAAAGATCACTCGTGTTTCAACTTTTAATCTCTACTTAAAATATGGATAATAACAGGGTTTGATGAGTGCCAAATTTTATTATGAAAACAAATATGTGCAACGTAAGTTTTTATTTATAAATAAATTCAAATGATAGAGGCCAGAGAAAGATGTAATTGGTTGACATAGTATCCCACGTACATGAATAAAATATTAATATGCCAAACATTGATTATTTTAAATGTTTCGATTTTAATATCATCATTTTTTCTTCTTCATATTATTTTGACTTATTTAAATAATTCCATAAAAATAGTTTTGACTTCTATTAATTTGTAGTATTGTGTAAAGTCAACAATGATTATTTCCAATTTTCCAACTCACAAGTGAATTTTGACAATGCGGATATAAATTGCTTCTATAAAAACACAATGAATTAAAATGATATCGACAGAAACATTGCTTATATGTGGCATTTTTAAAAATAATTTGTATTTAAAAGAAATAACAAAGATGAAATATTTATTAAAATAGGGTTTTAAGAATTGTTATGCAAATTAAATGGTATCGTTTGTGTTGTAAAGGCAATTTGTTAGTCATTTATATAAAAGGCAAATATTTGATTTGACACAAGTTGGGGGACACACAGCCAAAATTTAGCCTTATGCAAATTTATAAAATATTATACTTACGACATAAAGTATAATCCAAAAGTCTGGGACCACTCACTAAATTTCGAAGAATCTTATACAAATAGAGGATTCCATGCATTTTCAAAGCTTATCTACTAGCTCGCTCACTTTGGGTTCGAAGGATGCTTGCTTCTTCAGGAGTTTCATCGTGTATTTAATAATAATGATAATAACGACATAAATACTTTACTGCAGACATTTTACTTAAAATTGTAACTCTTTTTGCCTAATTCACCTTGCTGGCTAATGGTAATCTTAAGGTGAGCATATTTTAAATTTTCGTTAAGCCTTCTCTAAAAGATTGGACGCCATCACTAAAACACCTACAAAATATCCTAGTATACAACGCTACGATAAAATCCAAAGGAAACTCACAATATATATATATATATATATATATTATAAATTAATTGATTTAAAATATGTTTTTTTCGCTACACAGTTCTAACCATGTTTCAAAAATTTTTGAAACATGGTTAGAACTGTGTAGCGAAAAAACACATATTTTAAATCAATTAATTTATAATATTAATGCTCTGTAAATTTACATTGAGCTCTATTTTGTAAAAATAAAAATATCTATAAGAACACCGGATTATATATCTTGCTGTTCTTTCTTTCTTTTATATATATATATATATATATATATATATATATATATATATATATATATATATATATATATATAAACCAATTCACCCCAAGCAAGGCGGGAGCGCCACTAGCAAGAGATTACAGAGGATTGACAACAAGAGTAAAGAGGCGAGTATGGGGAGAAGATAAATCGAAGGACAGGGAAAAAGATCAAGGTATCAGAAGATGTCGATTGACATTACAGTGGAACATTTGAAGATTATAGTTATCAGGGAAGCAAGTAAGAGGAAGAGAATTCCATAAACGGGAAGTGCTAGAGAAGAAGCTGATGGAGTAGAAGAGACAGTTACATTTAATTGTTTCGACAGTGAAAGGGTGGGACCGAAATGCCAACCTAGTAGCTCGCTTAAATTCATGTAGTCTGGGAACCAACGAAAGTAGTTCGTTGGAACAGTTGCCGTGAAAATACTTATAGAAGAGATAGAGGGGAGCCACGGTGCGTCTATGTTTGTGTTTGCATCTGTGTGTATGTGCATGTATGCGTGTATCGGTCCCTGGAAACAAAGAAGCTACTCATACAAAACGTCTATTAAAAGCAAAATATATGCTAACAACACAATCTTCTCAAAACATATACTGTAACGCAAAAACGCAACAAAACAACATGAAAAGTAAGTAAAACAGCACCAGTTGAGAACAGCGAATCAAGACGATAACAAATATTTCCCCATAGGAGAAAATAGCCGTAATTACATTTCCAGAATACGATAAAATCCTAAACAAAAGAAGAAACCATTTCCATTAGTTTCAGCATCCTTGCTTAGTAGGAGTTAATTTTACCAAAACATACTAATTATGAATTCCAGAAGGTGGCCCTAAACTTTTCGACTATACTGCTTGAAATTCGGTCCCAATTTTTTCGTTGTCTAACATTTCCCTCTTTACATCTGAAATTCTTTCTTTGATATCTCCATTTTAGAATCAATTGATGATAAGATCATTGGCTTGTTAACCGCCATGATAACCAACTTTTGCTCTTAACGCACAGAAGCACGCATCAACACAAACATTTGTGTTCGGTTTGTTTATCTGTTGGTTTGATAGAAGATTACGGAGTATAACACAGGGAATGAAGGCTTTGGAGCTTTAAAAATACATTGTCTCGACTCTAATCTATGGACAACGGCAGAGAATAGACATTTGTCGAGAGAGATTTTAGCGGCTGAAGACACCACGCTTAAGCTAGTGTGTAATGAACTATTTCTTTACAAATGTTGAAGAAATTCAAAGTGACATAGCTGTGGTTCTATAAACGGATGCTTGGAATACCATGGACTGAAAATTGGAGGAACCGGGAAGTTCTAAACTGATTGCTTGTTTGATTCGTTTTTTACAGCTTATCAACCCTTTGCAGGTTATTTAAAGCCAGAAAACATTTTTTACATTGTAAGAATTTTTTGCGGAGACAAAAATAACTTAGTGATACAAGTCTTATTAGTTAACCCAACTTGGGTGAGAATATGTGGATTCATACCCTTTCTGAATATATATATATATTATTCCTCACCGGTAGCACTAACGCATTCTTTAGGTGCTGAGTAGAACCTAACCGTTATGTAATTTTAATAAATAAGCAATATTTTGTTAAAGACAGCACTCAATGTGCGGTATCTATCTCACACACACACACACACATATATATATATATATATATATATATATATATATATATAGAATTAAACTCCAGGAACAGAAGCTAATTACCGCAGAACCAGAAATCCGTGATCTACTTAAAGCAGAATATATAAAAGTCAGGCTTGATAAAAAGGAAAATTCATCTAAACTAAATAAATCATTAAAAATTACTGCAGAAAAATTACGCAATCACCCAGAAATAGTAATTAAGGCGGCTGAAAAAGCAAACATCTTTGTTGTTTTAAACAAGTCTGACTACAATTCAAAAATTGAACAGTTATTTGAGGATCACACCAAATTTAGAATAGTTACTAATAATCCTACTACTAAGCTAAAAGCGAAAATTATTAAAATAATCACAGCAGACAATGCGGAACAAGAAAATCTAAAACTTACCAAAGTAATCGGAGACTATAAACCAGGATACATTTATGGTTCTATCAAAATTTTTCACTCCGCTTTATTATATCCCAAACTCCCATTCCTGTCTACCAACTAAAATGCTTAACCAATTAATACATACCTAACAAATATAGCATTAAATCAACCATTGAACTTATACAAATATTAAAAACCGAAAAACATAATAATAAAATCATAGCATCACTTAACGTTGAAAATCTGTTCACTAACATTCCAGTTAGAGAAACCATTGACATTATTATTAAAAATATATATAATAATTCATCTCTACCCACTTTAAAAATTAAGCCTAAAATATTAAGAAAATTATTTTTAACCTGTACCACTGAAGTCCGATTCTATGATCACAAAAATAAAGTATATGTACAATGTGATGGCGTTTCAATGTGTTCAGTTTTTGAACCAACCTTCGATAACTTCTACATGGCTAACCTAGAAAATAATATATTTAGTACCATCAAAAAACCCTCCATCTACCTAAGATATGTCGATGATTGTTATGGTGAAAGACACCGAAGTGAATATAAGGAACACGACTGGAATTGGGATTCTGTGCTCCGATTAACAATTTCGAACCATTTTCCATTACGTCATCCGCACATACAAGCTGACAGCACCTGGTATTTTCAAACGATCACCCATCTAGGTACTGAGCAGTCTCGACGTTGCTTAACATAATTGTAGGGGAGCTGGTGTTTCAACGTCATGTGGCCGTAAAGCGAGGAAGTTCCAAAGAAAATGGGAACTAAAATCACGTTTATACTTAAAAGACAGCAGAAATATCTTGGACATAATTTGAGGAAAAACGGCTTGAGATATTTAACACTCACGGGACATATTGAATTTAAGAAGAGCAAAAGAAAGCAGAGAATAATCGATCTTAACAGTATTAGGAGGTACGGTGGAGTAATGGATAGTGGCTCGGATTGAGGAATCGGAGAGCCGTGTTCGAATTCCATTCGAATCCATTACATTCACTTACGTGCTAATACCCTTGGGAAAGGTATGAATCCTCTTCTTCTTCTCCCAGATATGGGTAAATAGCATGAAAGACTGGGTTCTATAGTCGTGGATGGCAATCGGTCTACCGCAGAAAGAAATAGCAACCTACTGCGGGGGAAAAATCTGCATCGTTAGTCATATAGTGAAAGATACATAATCGCCTAAGCGTGTATCACGCATGGCACATAACTGACTAACCGAGTCCAGCTTTGCTTAGAGCTATAAGGAAGAGGAAGAAGTGGAGGACCATGATCGTGCACGCAAGTTGAAAAGTACAACCTGAAAGTTGTACATTAGTAAAATTAGACAGAAACTCAAAGAAATGGCAAGAATATTAATAAATCTGACATTTAATGAAAGTGAGAATCCATATGGGAGAGATTATGATGCAAACAAAGAAGGAAAATAATTTATTAGACGGCAGACAAGAACTCAATCATCTCGTCAGGTCTCCCAGTTCGATGTCAAGCAAATAGAACGCAATTTATGCTTGGTAATCAATGATTTGTTATCAGTTTATAGACCAGCCAATGAATTCAGTTATGTTTTCATAACATGTTTGTTACACGCATCATGACGGATGCTTTCAAATGTTCTACGACTCAATAATTCGATTTTTAGTAATTAAAATTTGCGATGGTTATCCTTTTGCTTCTACCACGTCGTAATGATATTTCTAAAAGTAATTCACTTTTGTATTGAACGCAAGATCTCTTTTCAGCATACTCCGTACTGGAAAGTTTAAAGCAGTACCTGAATAGAAATCAACTTGGCACACAAAACAAAATAATTAAACCATTTAAAACCTACGAAAAAAAATATCTCAACAATATTCTTTAATGTGTTGTGTATCTTCATTTTCTTTCTCAACGTTTGGGTCAACCCACAGAAAGACTCTCAGGCAATTTTCAACGGTCATCCCTAGGTCGAATTCGAAAGCAGGTCTTATGGTTGTAAGCACTCAGATATGCGCATATACATACATGTATAAGGCGGCTATCCAATCCCTATTTGGACTTGCTCAGGCGCATTTGTTACAGTTTCTGGGAAAGCGCGTGTTATCTAGCGTGATCAACAATTTGAACAAGGCCAGCACGCTCAAGCCCTCGGCCAGCACGCTCAAGCCCTCGGCCACGATGACTTCATGGTAGCATAATTATCGAAGACCCCCAAGGATTCCATCTGTCCCATTTCACTCACAACTCTAATATATAGGTCTAATGTGGCATTTGCGCCAAGTCAAGGACCTTGTTAGCTTTTATTGAGCTTGACTACCTTTTTTGGTCTCGGTCACCCACTTCGTTTTAAACAGACAAATTTTCAAGTTATCGTTTTAACAAGCAATGCCCGTACTATAAGATTTTTAATGAAACTACTCTGTCTGAACAACAATAGCATTCGATTCCTTTTGTTTGTTTAATGGTATATCATCTTCTTAAGGGCCATTTTATACCGAAATTTAATTTTCTTGGGAGCTTGAGTATTTTTTTTTTTACAAAAATCTGTTGGTGGTAATTTCTTTCTTTTTTTTTAATCTATATTTTTTAATCTATATTTTCATTTTTTAGACCAGTTTCAGGGTTCATTATTTGCCCAAAACTGGTAAGTGCGCAGGTATGCAGAAAATAGAAAAGAACACATTGGGTGCATAATCCGGGGTTTCTTAGTATTTTTGTTTTTATTTTTAAGAAGACAGTGCTCCATACAGAAGTAGAGCTATATTATAATAAATATATATATATATATATATATATATATATATATATATATATATATATATATATATATATATATTATTGGTTAATATACAGACACACATATAAAATATATAAATATATATCCATACATACACACACACACACACACACACACATATATATATATATATATATATATATATATATATATATATATATATGTGTGTGTGTGTGTGTGTGTGAATTTCAAGAGGATTGAATCCAGCTAGAACTCAATATACTCTCACACTCTCACTAAATTTTATTTTTTTATTCCCGGAGTTATTTTTTTTTTTGAGACCTCACTGCTGATCTTTTGGAACCACGGAGCACTTGTCCAAGGCGTGCTCCGTACCGAACCCGGCGTCACAACCCATACTATCATCACCCAAGAAATCAATGAACTCTGAAAAGGACAGTAAATTCCCCGGTGTCCTCGATGGATGGAAAGACGTGTTGAAGAGGGGCTCAAAGTCTGCGTACCCCTCTTCATCTCCCCATCAAGATGTCCCAGAGAAGCAGTAACAGCCGCCAAAATAGCATCTAAAGTCGCGGAGGTAGTAGCAACAAGAGCAGCAGCCGCAGCAACAGCAGTAGCAGCTACGACAACAAGAGCAGCAGCCGCAGCAACAGCAACCACGACAACAAGAGCAGCAGCCGCAGCAACAGCAGTAGCAACCACGACAACAAAAGCAGCAGCAACGGCCACTACAGCAGCAGGAACAACAACAATAGGAGCAGCAGCTGCCGCAACCGGAATAGTCTATAGAGGTAGAGGAAATGCCTCCACCTATAGGTCTTCCTGATTGAAAAGGGGGAGCAGAGAGAAAAGTGGAAGAAGAATGGATTGTGGCGCCGCAACGACATTGAGGTAGTATAAAAAGTGGTTGAACAGTACGAGAAGGTTACGGGGTTCAAGATTAACCGCAACAATTCTTCCGGTTTGCAGCAAGGTTCTTGGAGGGTCACTGTTCTTCCGGGCCCCTTCAGTTTGACAGACTGTCCTGTCCGTATTCTCAGTGTGTATTTCAGGCCGGATCTTCAACTGGAGAAGAACTGGTCGGAGGTACAAACAAAAAAGAAGCGCCGGTCCGGACTTGGCTCCGAATGCGGTTGTCCTTAAAGGGTAGATTTGACGTGTTCTCCGTGTACGTCTTGCCTCTTATCCTTTACCGATAGTCTGTATTTCCTCTCTCTAATGATCTTTTGAAGGCGCTCGAACGCTTGCTCTTGTCTCTCTTGTGAGGGGTGGCAGACTAAGTGAGAGTGAGGTCTGTGTCCAGCGTCTGTGTCATGTGTACTGGGAATGTTGCACATCAAGGCAGCCTTTCTTATACCGCGCGTTGACAGAGAATCCGCTGTGGGCGAGGAGTGTTCGGGTTGTCTTCTCTAGATATACTGTCACTCATTTTCCTACCGTGGTTGAGTGCTGCCGTAAGCCACGGCATCATCAGAATTTCCTCAGCGAGTATCATTAGGACCTGCATGTTACTCCTAGGCTCAGTGAGCTTTCCCGGCCTAGCAGAGCATTTTATCGGGGATTAGTGGAGGTGGGGCGTATCGGATCGCATTTCTGTACGGCTCGGTTTTCCCGCGATTGAGTTGCGCTCCTTCTGATCCTGGGAAACAGCGTCTGATTACCTCAGTAACACTTTTTCGCTTACCCGTTGTTTGATCCGGAATGTGTTGTCTCTCATTAGCATGAATTTCAAGGCGGGCTTTGAAGAGTTGCCCGATTGTCACGGGTGTGGTCGTAGCTTAGAAGAAACAACTGGGTACGCCTTCTTCCACTGGTGCGCCCATTTTGGGACCATGTCAGAGAGCTGACTGCTCGTATCAATCCAGAACATCTATGTTTATCTGTTTTGTGTCGCCCCCGTTGCCTGGAGTGAGACAATTGCTGTTTTTCACGTTGCTAACCGTGGCAAGAATGTTAATGTGGGTGGCTGGAATGGAAGGAATCGTATAAAAGGAACGCTGTTTTCATCAGGATCTGATTGTATTCTTTAGAGATAAGCTCAGGATGAAGATCTGAACTGACAGAATGCGTTTACCATCGGCACATTTCAGCAAATGGTGGATACAAGTTGTGAGCCTGAATCACTTGAATCGGGATAATCTTGATTTCCTTTTTTAGTCTTCTAAAGTCACAACGGGGTAAACCCCTCCCTTGCTTAAGCTAGTCTCCTTTTGTTCATCTAGTTAATATGAATGACTGTCGTTCCCGTCTTTGCCCCGACTTTCACTCTTGCAATGGTCCAGATCAAAATTTCCAATATCAAAGTTTTTTTTTATCCTCGCCTTTTTATCTTGACTGGACTGGCATTATATATCTATCCATTTCCAGATTGATTTGTCCCTTACCAATAAATAACGACTGTACTTCTTGATTTTGCTTATCGGCAGAATACAGCGGTCACTCTTATTTTTGTGGGTTGGACAGGTCATCGTAACAGAGTTTTGATTTTGTTTGAATGTTTTGTTTCATTTTATTTTAATTCATGGATTTCACCTCTTTCATTTAATTTCATGTGTAAAGTTTTATATAATTTTGTAATAAAATTGTAACAAAAATTGAAAACATCTGCACATATGAAGACATTCTTAGCATAATGCGGGTTTTATCAGGACCGCTGCGAAGATGTGGTATTGCGGTACATGTAGAATTAAACGGAGAATGATGGGTTCTTGACGTGATTGCGAGTGAGTTGCAAGTCAGATTAGCTAGATGTAGGATAGACAGTGTTGATCATCCTCTCAAACTTCTCCTCCGGCCTTGTGTCATAAATAATGTAAAAAATCATTAATTAAATAATTTATGAGAAGAGTTGCAGCTGACAAATGGCACACAAGTCGATATCCAATCAGTATCGACTGGTTCATCGTGGAGAATAGGTATGATGTCTTGAAATACCCGAGACCCATAATGGTTCTTGGCTAAACTATCACTGATGATGTGTGCCAAAGTATCAAACCGATGCATTTCACAAGATGGAATATTACGCCTTTTCTGTTCATTCCAGACGGACACTTTCCATTGGCTGCAGTTTTTAACTTGTCTAATCGTTTGGTTCTGTGGAAACCGTTCACCGTCCAATTCCATCATATACACATACTTTAGACAAAGGCTGGAATTTGGTATGTTTTATGATGATTCCATACCATCGTTTGTGTTTCAAAACTATACATCATGAATCCTCAAACTTTACGAACATCAACTGGAATATTTTGTTTTTAATCATATCACACAAAGCAAGGCGGAAATGCCACTAGTACGCAGGGGTTACAGGTTACAAGTAGTGAAAATGAAAGAAAAGACTGAGTATAAGGAGAATTGAGGAAAGAACAAAAGCTGAACGGGCTTTAAGAATGCAGAAGATAGTGATTGACTTGCATTGAGATTTTTTGAAGATTTTAGTTATCAGGGAAGCAAGTAAACGGAAGGGAAGTGGGAGAAAAGAAACTGTTGGAGTAGAAGTAGCAGTTGAATTTAACTATTTCAACAGTGAACGGGTGGGACCTAAATGCCAATCTAGTAGCACGCTTATATTCATATAGTCAAGGCATCTGAGAAAAAAGCTTGTCAGAGCAGGTGCTATGAAAATATTGTAAAAAAGACAGAGGGAAGATACGCCACGTCGGTGAGAAAGTAAGTGAAGCTTAGGCTCGATTATATTACAGATCCTTCTTTGGATTTTGTCAAGAACCTCAAGATGAATAGCAAGAGCACCAGACCAGATATGGCAACAGTATTCAATATACGGCCGAATGGCAGATTTGTAAATGTACAAGATGGATTCTGACGAAAAATAATTTCTTGCACGAAACAGAGACTCAACTTTTCTTGCAGCATCGAACCCCAGACATGTTAAAAAAAAAAGTTTAGAAATTATTTTTTATGTAATGGTAGAAATTCCCTTGCTTCTTTCCTCCATTATTTTAACATGATGAGATTCATTTCCGCTTAAAGATTTAATAATTCGTTTTTCAACTTCTATTTCTCTATCTGTCTTTTTCTCTGAGATGAGCTATTATTATTTATATTATCCAGACTGTTATCCTCATCTTCATTGCCATATTCACAACGTTCCGAACTTATTCAGGTGAATTAAATTCTATTTCTCTTCCTATTTGGTTTGAATAATAATAATAACATTATAAATAATAATAACGATTGAATAAGTGTAGCTTAGATGTGGCCGAGAGTACGGATCAACCAGTAAGGATCGAACTCACTCCTCAGTCGTAATTGATCTAGCGAAACAAACTTGCTAACCATTACACCACCTCGCGGTGCCTTAATATAAGCAATCATAAAAACATGGAAAAATAAATGAATATCCTTGTGTCAGTAAAATCTAAATATTCTGACCTGATAGAACTTGAAGCATCACAAGAACAAATTAAGAAAGAAGAGTACTATGATGAGTTATCCCCCTTTAGACAGTGGAATGAGTTCAGTTTTAAATTCTAAGAATATTACCAAATATGACAAAATAAGGACAAAGAATATAAAAGCTGAAAAGTTATGACTGCAGTTACTAAGATGAAGAAATTGTTTGAATAAATTAATGTATATTCTTCAATAGGAGTAGATAGGTTCGCCTATTGCTCGGTTTAAACTCCTCCCAGGTCTTTTGAACAGAGGTAGAGTTTTATCCCTTGTTTCCTGTTTAAGATTGGATTTCCGGTTCCTTCTAAAGTCTTTTTCATTCTCTTTCACTCTCAGTAGCCCCTTGCATCTTAGTGGCATTATCACCTTGCTTGTGGTGAATTGATTAAAAAATATATATGTCTTTTTTATTGAATTGGTTTACATAATAATGGAAAGGATGTGTGTGATGAGCAGTTTACAAGGCATTGGTATATGGTTGGAAATTAATGAGTCAGTCACTACGCTTCTCTAGGTTCAATCTGTTCCTTAATTAGAATCGCATTTGTGTTGCTAGAACTAGATTCAACGATATATGAGCTATACACCCTTATACAAATTAATTAAAACAACCGCTTTAATTTCCTTTCTTTCACCATACGGTCAGTTTTAGATCCCCTGGAATGACAGAGTGTAATCAATTTCTATTTTTCCTCAGATTAAACCATTTGCTGTGGTATACAGTAGTATGAATCTGTTTTCGGGGTGTATGATGAAATTTGTTTGGCCTTGAAAAATATTGCGTCATCCGTGATTGCATTAGATTTTTATCACGCCCAGATACTACTGTCTCGACTGTCAATTAGTTGTCCTACGGTCATTGTCTGCAATGGACATTACTCCAACGAAGAGTACGAAAATTTGTAACGCTGCTCGAACACACTGGCAAGCCTTACCAGAGAACAAATCGAAGTACTATAGACTGGACTGGAAATTCTCCTGATTTATATCCAGTCGAGAATCTGTGGTCAATCTGCAAGGAACGACTTCGTAGAATGGACATACGAAGTACTAACATGTTCATTGGATCATGGTTCATTGGAAAAATACAAAAAATGTAAATAAAAGAATAATTAGTTTTGTTTCAATTAATTTGCATAAGGGTGTAACAAAACTGGTGCACTAGGCGGATTTAGTAGTAATATTTACCTTACTCCAGACGTCACTAAGGCTTTTACATTTGAACAAAGATTTACCATCGTGAGCTACACAGGTCAATTGGTTTATCTTACAAGTGAGATACTGTGACTGCAGTTTCTGTTTCCAAACTAAACGTAGTAAAAAAAAACTATTTAGCTACGCGCGTTTTCTCAATTATTATTATTTCCTGACTTATGTCAATTTTTGGTCCAAACATTTTCGTCAATTCCCCGGCGTTTATCGACTCCTTTTGACCCTCTGGCATTTGTCGACCACTTAATGACCTCCAGGCATTTATCGACCGCCTTTTGACCTCCCAAGTATTTACAGGCACCTTGGATAATGCCATCGGCTCCTTGGACTCAATATCAATCACTTGAGCATTTTATTATAGAGTATCCACTTTTCATAGCTTTTGTTTCAGAAAACGGAACTTGATGTTTAATTCACGTATTGCATATGGAAATACAGTACTGTATATGTTCCCTTCTGAAAGCAACACATCAAAGCGATTAATATAAACCAAGCCTGTGGGAAATATTTTCAATGCAAGATTGGGATGTTTTTATTATGTTGCTTATTACCCGCGTTGGATAAAGTTGATTATTCTTAACCTTTTCATGTGATCGCTATCAGCCTACCGACCGTGGAGCATCACGAACTCTACAGCATGAAACTTCTCAAACCGCTTTTAACATGTTCGATTATTCAGAATATCTTTCTATAAAAGGCACAAACCTTTTTGCGTTTGAGTTGTATTTTTACCTTTTTTTATATATAAAAATATATGCCAAAAATATCCATTTTCTTCATTTCCCTATGATAGAATCAAAATCAATTAAAGGTATTGATAGTACGTTGGTTTGGTCCTGTCTGGTAGAGTTTTCGGTTTCATTAACACTTTGAGCCCTGCGTTCCTGAACAGTTTTAACCCTTCTGCCTGAGCTCCCGAGTCAAAATTCGCAAATAATTGCTATGTAATGTTTCACAGCAGATATAAAAATAAAGTGCTTACCATCGTTCAACCGGTATTAAGTATTCAGTCATTTTTCTCTACCACTCTTCAACCGGTAGCTGAGTATTAAGTCATTTTTCTCTACCACTGAGCATAAGTCATTTTTCTCTACCACTGTTCAACCGGTAGCTGAGCATTAAGTCATTTTTCTCTACTACCAGTAAAGCGGTTGTCAGAGCTCAAAGGGTTAAGCTTGACACACATCAAGCAAATCCTCGAAAAAAAATGAATTTAGATTCATATTCTTAACCTATTGCCTGAAGCTGCTAACCCCGCCAAATTCCTGGCATATTCTTATTTATTCTTGATTTTTGCAAAGGCCTGAACTTACGTCATTAGCAAGACTAGCTTGCTGATAGACTAAAAAAGAAACAGCTGAAGTTTCTCGGACACGTAATGAGAAAAAAGGGCGTGGAGAATCTTTCCCTTACTGGGCATGAGAGATAAAAAAGCGTCGTGTCAACTACCTGACGAGTGTGTGCAAATGAATGGAACGTAGGGCAGGAGGAGAAACGCTGCTAAGAACCACAAACGATAGTGAAACTGTGGAGAGCCATGATCGCCCATGCTTTTTATGGAGACGGCACACAGAAAAAGAAGCTTGCTGAACATTGCTCTTCATGGTGGTGGTGGGGGTCTAAGGTACACATATCTGTATGGGCATCCAATGGAAATGATTTTAATCAAGAGATTCCGAGAACTTAATGTCGGACATAGGTTCACAGAGTTTCTCAAATCATCATTTGAGCATGTAAAATGAATATTTTATCCATGTCCCTTCAGGACATAGGTGATCATAGGTTCCTTTTCTTTAATATCTGTGAACTGTCATGACTTCTCAGAAAGAATAATGGAGTTGTTTCCCGTTACGTTTTACACGATTCTGAATTCAGAGTAGTCCTTCTATTAGACTAGCAGCCAACGAAGGCTAGAAGGCCTATTCTGCTCTGTAATTTGATTCATAACTGGACGAGGAAAAGGCGGATTCATGCCTTTTCCAAGGGTATTCGGGTGAAACAGACAAGGCCGAAATTTGAACTCAGCTTTCCCTGATTATTGATGACCATTACGCTGCCGGAAAATTAGAATGCATCGCATAACTTTAAATTTTTAAGTAAATTTTGAGTTCTTTATGCCTATGTCTCAGTTGTCTATTCATTTTTTTTTTATCGCCATTTCTCATTTGCCCGTCTTTTTTTTTTTTTTTTTTAATAAGAATGACTTCTTAAACTGAGAGTTTTATGAGGTTGATGTCATTTCGATCACTGTTAAATCAACTGAAAACAGTCTGAAGAAAAATCTAACCCTTTTTTTTCTGTTTATGTACACTTGAAGTTGTCGTCTGTTTCTATGAAAATTTATGCCCTTGACTAATGTTGGTGAATAAAGAATTTTTTTTGTAAAAACTTGTGTCAAATACAAGTAAAATCTTTTTGTAAGAATATATATGTTATTTTATTTTTATTTATTTATGAATTTTTTTTGGTTGTGGGGATGAAAGACATTAATTTTTCAAGCCGCGGCATCTTCGCTCGTTCGTTCCGGCAACTAATCGATGACTATCAACCTTCTTTGATTATTCTTGTTTTCTAAACATTCCTGACTATTTTAATTCTTCGTTTTTTTTTCTTCTTTTTCTTGTCCTCTTTATCCTGATTCCCTACTTTTGAAACCATTTCTCCTCCTGCTATTAATATATTTGCGTTTTGTTTCTCACTCTCCGGTGAAATTTATCTCTTCAGTATTCTCAATCACAGAATCATTTTGCATGCACCAATCACAATGATCAGATTTCTCGGTGCACGTATGCTCAAACTAATTTTGAAAAGAAAAGAAAATCTTGGACGAAAATTGGTTTTGAAATTAAAGAAAAATTTTGATGAGAAGCAGATTTTGAAAAAATTAAACAAACCGTTAAATATTTTCTAAAAGTAACTAAAAATGATATCAAATTTTATAGAAAGCAAAGAAAAAGTATATTAAAATCACCAAAGTAGGACATGATTAAATATATATCCAGATGATATCACATTTTATCGGTGCAATTCCAAATATCGAGAGGAACAGAGTCTGGCAGATGATCTCTCATCCGATCTACTTATAAAATCTCAATCGAGAAAAACTAGTTTGTAACATTCAATACTTCTAAACCCAAACCAGTAACACGTCCTGGGTATGACGATAAACTACATCCGGCAGTAAGGCATCTGATCGGGAGGTTTTGAATAGCTTGGAACCTCCTCTTAATTGCTATTGTTCTCAGATCCACGCTGACCTGAGGTGGTAGCACCTGTTAGAGTCCCAGCTATGGGCAAACCAGTTAACAACTAAACTCGGGTCAAAAACTATGAAAGTATAAAAATAGATTTTTATAGTAAAAATACCAGCAATACATTTTTGAAAAAAATACAATATTATCATCAATACATTTGACTCTCGTCAAAAACCCTCTTTACAAAAATACATCAATGAAACCTGATCTACAAACTGATTTCTCACAAAGAATATATATTATATTCATACGAACTTAACGTAAAAATCTTGTCAGCATTAAATAATCCATTGAGGTGTTGATATGCCGGAAAACAAAATAAACCAAACCAAATTAGTAACGTCTGATTATCACTTTTCTCTCGTCATGATGAGTGGTTGTAATCTCAATGACGCCCATGGCCTTGAACCATGATAATTAATGAAGATATACATCTTTTTAAAAGCAGATATCTTTAAAAGGTTCTTCAATATCTGTCTATATCTCTGAGATGAAGTATTATGATTTACATTATTCGGACTGTTATCCTCATCTTCATTGCCATATTCACAACGTTTCAGCCGTTGTACGCTCCGACCTTCTTCAGGGAAATAACTGAAACATCTGGAAGAGGCATGGCACGTGGAACTAGAACAATCTACCCCGGTGGACGAAATGAAATTCTTTCGTGAATGTTGATTTTCTTTTTACTGCTGTTCACACAATATAAAGCCCAAGACCATTTGAAGATAGACGGTTATTGAATGAGTTTTTTGTATGCAGACAGACAATAATTGAAACTAAACTCGAAGACGTTAAGATCGAAATAATTGCGAAGCATACTCTCAGTAGTCTGTTCCACAAAGTAGCTGTTCTTGGGTAGAAGCTGTCTGGATGGAATTTCCTTCTTAGCAATGGAATACGAAGAAAATGAAGATGATTGAAGCTGTCTAAGATGTAAAGGTCTGAACTAAGAAATTTAGACCGTCAGTACATTTGCAGTGGCTTGCAATGTTTCGCCTGTGAGAAAAAGGGGGGGTAGTATGGTGCAAAAAATGTATCACCCACAAATCCACGGTGACACTCTTGAACTCTGTCAAGGCTGGAAAGTTAGGGTTGGACATCTTTAGCTCACAGACGAAACATCGCAAGCCACTCTTTTGTCTACCGCTGTTTCCATCGAAAGTGTTGAGACTAGTTTTAACCCTCACGGCTAAGACCGGCTACTGTAGCGAACCACCGTCATTTCCTTCGTATTTCATTGATGATATGCAAGTTCCATTCTAACAGCTTCTTCCCACGAACCGCTTGCTTTGTGGAACCGACTCCCAAGAGGATGCTTTCCCGATCATTACAATCTTAATCTGTTCGTCAAGGGTTAACCGTTATCTTCCCACATATCCACATAAAGTGCCTCTGTAAGCCTCTACCTCAAGTGGCTCTCGGGTCTTTTACAGTTTAAAGATATTTCGATCTGGCTCATGTAAAGATAAAACATGGTAGGAGCCATCGTATACTCTCTGGGGCGATATAAGGAACTGACCATTTCCAAAGCCTTTTCAACAATAAATCATAAATTTGAGTTTCACTAGTGGTCTGGGGTGAACATCTGTTCCAACAGACGTTCAAGACATGTATCCTCTATTTAATCAGAATTGTTACTTCCTAGTAATTTAGGAAAGGATTCTGTTTTGACTTTACAAAAATTTACAAGAGCATAAGTAAACAAATACCAGATAAAATATATTAAACTATGAATCCAAATAAATATCCGTCATTGGTATGACGATAAACTACACCCTTGTCCTGGGTAAGACGATAAACTATGTCCAGTAGCAAGGCCTCTAATCAGGAGATTTTGAGGAGTGTGGAAGCATCTCTTAATTGTCGGTGTTCCCAGGTCCATTCTAACCCGGGGTGGTAGCACCTGTCAGGGCCCCAGCCATGGGAAAATAGTTAACAACCTAACTGGGGCCAACACTATGAAAGTGTAAAAATATGTTTTAATACCAGTAATACAATTTTGTAAAAAATTATTACCAGCAATACATTTTTGAAGAAAAATTATTACCTGCAATACATTAATAGCAATAAATTTTTGAAAAAAAAATATTACCAGAAAAACTTTTTGAAAAAAAAATATTAGGAAAAAATAATTATTGTCGGCATTAAATAACTCGTTGAGATTGCCGTAAAACAAATCAAACCAAAACAAAAAAAAAAAAATATGCATATACAGGCTAACATGATTCTTGTACTTATATAAATATATAGCACAATTATATGCGGACTTAAGTATTTGTTAAAATCTGAGATGATTACGGTGGTAAATGATGGTCGACGATAACCCCGTACAATTCAGAGAGAGGCTCAAATCTTTTCTTGGAATTTAGGCTTAAGTATTTGTTAAAATCTGAGATGATTACGGTGGTAAATGATGGCCGACTATAACACCGTACAGTTTAGGGAGAGGCTCAATTATATATTTTCTTGGAATCTCGGCTTAAGTATTTGTTAAAATCTGAGATGATTACGGTGGTAAATGATGGCCGACTATAACACCCTACAATTCAGAGGGAGGCTTAAATCTTTTCTTGGAATTTAGTCTTAAGTATTTGTTAAAATCTGAGATGATTACGGTGGTAAATAATGTATTGACCCTATAACCCGGAAAATTTTAAGTATTTGTCAAAACAGTTGGCGGGAGAGGCTCAATTATATATTTTCTTGGAATCTAGGCTTAAGCATTTGTTAAAATCTGAGATGATTACGGTGGTAAATGATGGCCGACTATAACCCCGTACAATTCAGAGGGAGGCTCAAATCTTTTCTTGGAATTTAGGCTTAAGTATTTGTTAAAATCTGAGATGATTACGGTGGTAAATGATGGCCGACTATAACCGCTTACTATTCAGAGAGAGCCTCAATTATATCTTTTCTTGGAATCTAGGTTTAATTCATGAAAATTCTAAAGAACCGGAGTTAATTGTAAAACGGAAATGACCGAAAAATAAATAATTCTATTTCATTATTCGCTATTTGCAGAAAAAATAGTAATGATTCATTTAAATCAAAGGCAATATAAATCTTTATTAGGAATTTGTTTTATAAAATAAAGTAAAATTGCGTAAAATTTTATAAAATAAACATCTCCACATACACAGAAATATAACTCATTACGTTTCTCTCTAATCTAACTTTTAGTTTTTCTTTGAATTACACATTGGAAAATGCATACATTCACTCTCACACGCGCACAAACATACACACAAATATATATACTGATTTTCCAAGCGTAGTTCAGATGAGGCACAAGGCTGAAAGTACCCAGTGAGGATCGAATTCACTACTCAGTCGTAATTGTTCTAGCGAGACAAGCTTGCTAACCATTACACCACTAGTATGTGTGTGTGTATGTGTGTACAAAATATAATTGCATCTATAATTGCAACTTATATACTTATATAATAACTACCACTAGAATTTTAAATGCAAAGTAAAAAGAATGTTATTTTTAATTTTAACTGAATGTATGTATCTAGTATTTATTTTCCAAACACCGTCACCACATTGTGGGCGTATTTGGCGGTATTTGAAGTTGATGTGATTGAATGTTGGCTTTTTCTTCTTCTTTTTATTTTATTTTATTAATAATGCATACATTACTTTTTTTATTATTAATCAATACATTCAGTTAAAAGTAAAAATAAAATTAACCTTGATAATAGCTAAAAGTATCCCCGAAAACGCTCAGATATACAGAACATGCGGTTCGGACAATTTCTACAGAATATATGTCCAGAAAAGATAAAAACTATAAGAACACAAGAAAAATTAAATAAAAACTTAGCTGCATTAGCTTGTCAATCATTTTTAACGAAACTTGTATAACAGAGGGATTGTTTCCCAAATACACACACACACACACACACACATATATATATATATATATATATATATATATATATATATATATATATATATATATATATATATGAATTATATTCAAGCAGAGTGCATCTGTAAAGATAAGAAGAAAAAACTATTCAAAGTCAAAAGAGAAAGTAATTTACTCAGAAGGAATGTTCCACTATCGGATCTTATCAAAATATAAATCTACGCCTCGGTTTCTTTCCAATCTCACCTTTTCTGAAACAATTACTAATTTCTCCAGCCAACATACACGACCAGGAATATCTAAAAAAAAAAAATCTATCTTTGAAATTCATTTGTATAAACATCAATAAAATCCATAAATTATTTTAACATCATATAAAAGAAATGAAAATGAGAAAATAAGCAGGCAGTTGCTGGTATCTCCTGACGAGTGGACAGGCCAATTACTAAAAAGTTTGTCTACGAAACTCCGGAGTTGGGGTGCTGAATATAACATCAATCAGCTAATTGACAAATTTCCTATTTGTATCAATATATATATATATATATATATATATATATATATATATATATATATATATATATATATATATATATAGTCATCCACAGACTGTTTCGCTGTATCACAGCTCATCAGTGTGGCTAGTCGTCCGATTGTCTTTGGCCAGGATCGAAACCCGGCTGAATTGGCGTCAGTCGGAGAATCTACTCCTTAGCCGTTGGCACACGGCAGAGATGAATGTAAATTTAAGATTATATATATATATATATATATATATATATATATATATATATATATATATATATATATATATATATATATATATATATATATGTGTGTGTGTGTGTGTGTGTGTACATGTATGTGAGTGTCTGTGTGTGTGTATGCATGTATTTCATTTGGCATTTGCGTCAAGAAAGAAAAATGAATATGGATAGACCCTTAAATATGAAATAAAAAATTGTTAGAATGTAGCAGAAAACTTTTTTTCATATTGTTTATCTCGGATCAGTTTAAAGTATTTTAGCCAAACAGTGAACATAATCCCTATTTTATTTTAAAAGATTGAAATTAGTATTAATGTGTATATGAAGCTGTAAATACAATATATAAAAGTGCAATAAATGATGAAAAATAACTTCGTAGCTTTTGAGAGGTTAGTTTTCTTGCTTTGAACGCAATAACATTTACAATTAACTTGGATTTTGAGTTCCAATTTAGAACAAAGAAACAGTCGCCATTTTTGTAGCCATCTTTCCTTATTGTTTTTATCAACATATTTGTTTGTCAATCCCGTTCAATATATTTATCACTGCTACACTCAACATGATATATAAACGTCCTCATTTCTCAGTATATCTCACAAAAATGTTGAATTGACTAACCGAAGTGTTGCATTAACAACAGAAATACAGAAAAAATACAGAAACATCAAAAAGATTTTACAATTTGAAAAGTTTTGTCACGGATTTATCATATATATTTTTAATAAATAATCCAAAGGTCTCTCCTCATTTTTTCCATTTACAAAGTCCGTGCCAGTGACTAGACATTCCAATTTACTGATGGATACACAATGCCGAAATCATTTGGTTTTACACAATTCTTAATGGCACTATGACAAAAATGAGAGTCGTTCAGTGGTCGTACTAAGCATGATTTTATTCATTTTTAATGTCTAACAGTATCTTTCCAATCTCGACACTTTCTTACCTCTGAGAGACAAAAAGATGAACAAAACTGTTGTAATGTCAACGAATACTCGTTTGACACTTTTGTGAAGTCAACGAATAATCGTTTGAAACTTTTGTGATGTCAACGAACACTCGTTTGACACTTTTGTGATGTCAACGAATACTCGTTTGACACTTTTGTGATGTCAACGAATACTCGTTTGAAACTTTTGTGATGTCAACGAACACTCGTTTGACACTTTTGTGATGTCAACGAATACTCGTTTGACACTTTTGTGATGCCAACGAATACTCGTTGTCACTTTCGTAATGCTTGTTGTAGTAGAGACTATGTAATAGGAGATATAACTATAGTACGCCGTTGAACAATGCTAGTGCCAGACACCTTTGAATAATACTCGCCTAATAGTGATCCGAATAGAGAAATAATATAGTGAGTAGAGTAGAGAAATAGCGGTCTGTTTAGTAATAGGGGATAGAAATAGAGATCCGAATAGTAATAGAGGATAGAATAGAAATAGCGATCGTTATTCGTCAGCTACTTCCTATATATATGCGTTTCCTCTGTGGACACGTGGTCTACTTAATTCAATAATGGGATCGCCTGTGTTTACTCACTGGCGATCTATGTTCAAACTCATGTGACGGCAGCGACACTTTATTCTTATATAACAAAAACATACACACACACACACGCACATACACACACACATATATTGTGATGACAAAAGTACACAGGTGTAGGCTTTAAGAAAAGCTTTATTCAACCCAGAATACATGGTTCGCGTACAGTGCCCTTTTATAGTCCCAGTAAACAGAAATTGCTCTCTCAAAGAGGAGAGTAACAAAACAAGAACAGACCACTCTTGATTATTCATAACATTATTCATATTTAATTCTTTCAAGTTCCTCAATATTTCTTGGGTGTGTCTGATAAACAACTGATTTCAAATATCTCCACAGAAAAAAATTCCAACGGTGATCACACAACAGGACCTATGAATAAAAAAATCATTTAAAATATGATTAATTAATTAACCCCCCCAATAGTGCGAGACCTTTTCTTTTACTCTTTTACTACTTCTCTCTCTCTCTCTCTCTCTCTCTCTCTCTCTCTATATATATATATATATATATATATATATATATATATATATTTTTTTATATATATATATATTTTTTATGAAATGGACAAAGTACGACAATTATTTTAAGACATTTTTTATGTTTATATGTTCTTTTTTTTATAGATAAAAATATTTAAGAAAATGCTCTGTTTATAATAATCAGTATTAACGGCCTGAATGTCTGAGGAATTTTCATAGAAAATATGCGTCCTCCGAGAGGAATCGAACTTGTATGCCATAAGGAACCGTCATATAGTCTGACGTGCTTTACCGATTTAGCCACAGAGGAGCGTTTCGGTTAGTAATGTCGATTTTACTGTTTTTAAACTAAAAAAAGAAGAAGAAAAGAACCTATAAACATAAAAATTATCTTAAAATAATTGTTGGACTTTGTTCGTTTCATAATGTGTGACGACATTTGTTTATAATTGAATACGCATCGAGCAGATATGAATGTATGAGAGAAAATCATGGAGAATTGTAGTTTAAAAACAGTAAAATCGACCTTGCTAACCGAAACGCTCTTCTGTGACTAAATCGGTAAAGCACGCCAGGTTATATGACGGTCCCTTATAGGATACAGGTTCGATTCCTGTCGGAGGACGCATATTTTCTATGAAGATTTCTCGGACATTCAGGCCGGTAAATGTTAATACTGTTTATTATAAACGGAGCATTTACTTAAATATTTTTATCTATAAAAAAACGTATAAACATATATATATATATATATATATATATATATATATATATATATATATATATATATATATATATATATATATATATATATATATATATATATATATATGCAATGAGAACGAATCAAATATAAATTCAAACGTTCATAACATTCATTTAAAATAGAACTCAATACAAAAGTAGAACAATAATTCTTTATTATAGGATATTACATTTGAACATATTTCCGCTACATAAACGCATTAATGTTCAGATGCACATCATAGCATCTCATCAAGCGGTGGTAAAATGATGGTTACCATCATTGTATGTTCGAATGTAATAACCTATAAGAAAGTATATATATATATATGAATATAAAAGTGAACATAGAAGTCAACACTTAGAGGCGACAGTCTGTTTCATACTAGATGCAATCGCCAGGCCTATATATATGTAACTACTAGTAATAATACAATTAAAATATATTTATAAAAATAAGTAAAAAATTGTTAGAATTTAAAGTATTTTTAGGGCAGCAGAACTTCTGCCAAAATAAGCCATCAATAGATAACGATAGATATAATATTCAATAAATCTGTAAAAGCTCAATGGACTTATTTCAATAATCGACTTGTTAAATTGCTCGTCAGTGTAAGATGTTCGATAAATAAATCTATCTATCTATCTATCTATCTCTTCCTCGGTCTTGGGATTTAAATTCGGTCATACTTGACATTGCCAGCCAAACAAAAAAATCGTTACTCCTTACTTAATTTTCGTCTACGAAGCCACGTGAAAAAGTATATCGTGTCTGTCTTGTATGTATCTCTCTGAATTTCATTCTTTAATCATTTTATTTACCTATTCCTTTTTCTTTACTCAATACTAATTTTGTTTTGTTTTTTTATTAATTTTTTTAATTGAGGTTAATTTATTCTACCCGACTTTTTTTCAAAACTTTGAATATGAAATCTTTGATTTTTATTTCTGGCTCATGCAAATATTGGACGTTATTTTTATTCCTGGCTCACAAAACTGGAGTGTCGTCTTCCGCGCGAAGTTAATGTTTTGGTAAATGACAATCTTAGAACTCGCCCTTCCCTCGGTCTTTGGATTTAAATTTGGATAAACTCGAAAGCCATTGCCAGCCAAAAAAAAAAAAAAAAAATCGTCATTTCTTGCTTAATTTTCGTCTACGAAGGCACGTGCAAAAGTATATCGTGCCTGTTTTAACTTGTATGTATGTCTCTGAATTTCATTCTTTAATCATTTTATGTTATTTTTTCTGGCTTCTACAAGTATTGGACGGTGTTTGTAATCCTGGCTTACACACGTGCAGCGTAGTCTTCAACAGGAAGTGCATGTTAGCAATTAAACTAAGTTAAAACTTTATATTTCAGTTTCATCTCAGGATGATGCTATGTACGTTGTTGATCGATTGCTTGTTTGTTTGTATTTTTTTTTTAGAAGTAGATAGGCTTTCCTATCACCCGGTCAATACTCCTCTCTCTTTTCTTGAACGTCCCCTGTTTCCTGTTTAGGAAGAGGTACCTGGACCCTTTCCTTTTCTCTGTTCTTGGTAGTAGTCTTGTCGTGAATCTCTTGTGATGTGTCCGATTTGTGGCAACGTCTCTTCATATTGAGAGTACCCGGTTTGCAGTTTTCTGGTTGCTGTTTCCGACTGGCAGTTAGGAGACCGAACCCTTGCGTAGCGTCTTGAGAGGCTGCTCTAATAAACAGTTGATTTTGGGGTTCTTTCAGTGTCATGTCATGCATGGAAGGGTGACCCTGCACGCACCTCCAGTGGGCAACCCTGAGGCCACATTATGTTGCAGTCTGCGCCAGTTCCTTTCTGCCCATGTCGCATACGATAACCGTCTGCTAATATTACATTAGGCCTTTTCCTTACCAACATAATTCAACATGACCATAACCAACCAAAATATAAACCTAAACCAGCTCAAAAAATCACCTAAACCCTTTAACATTTTCTTCTCCAACATCCGTGGCATTCGTACCAATTTCTACAGTGTGGAATCATTCCTCTTCAAAAAGTTTTCCTTTATTATCTCTCTTCAAGACTAACCTTAACTCATCAATCCCTTCTTCTGATTTCTCGATTCCTGGCTATCCTTCTTCTCCTTAGAAGGACTCAAAATCCACATGAATCGCCTGGGAGTTTATATCCGCGATCGCCTCCCGCTGGCCAGGGAACTCTCTTTGGAATCACCAGGCCATTCGTATATGTGTCTCTTCTTTCTCTATCGTTCCTCTTCCTCCCAAGACTGTGGTGTATTCGATAGCATTTTCTCTGTATCTGTTTCGCACATATTCGTGTCCGGTGACTTTAACGCCCATCATACCATGTAACCCTCTGTAACTGACCTAGCTGGCATCCAAACCCCTAACTTTTCAATCACTCAATCCCTCACGCAAGTGGTTGACTTTCCTACACGTTTCCCCAGTAACACTGACGGTAACATTTCCCTTCTCGATCTTTGTTTTACCTTCATCCCTGACTCTTGTCGCACAACGATGCTCTGCCCTTTTGGCAACTCTGATCACGCCGTAGGGTCTATTAACATCTTCCACTCCCCTTACAGCTGAGAACCTCCTACTAACAGAATATTATCAGACTGGGACTCGTTCTGTGATTTTCTTTCGCGACGTCCCTTGGAATGTGTTTTTTAATCACCCCGTTCAAAAATGTTCGTCTCAGGTTGCCTCATGGGTAAAAGCCGGCATTGAGGCCTTCATCCCAGAAAGAAAATACAAAGTTAAATCGTGCACATCTCCTTAGTTCTTACCTGCTTGCTCGGCCACTATATCCCATAGGAATCGTTTTTCCGTCTGTACCGGAGCGACATGTCTGATTGCAGCAGACATCTCTTTATCTCTGTTCGTAATGAGTGCAAGCGTGCCCTCAATGAAGCAAAGTTGCTATTTTGAAACCAGATCGCCGGTGAGCAACACGGGCGATTCTATTATTAAGTAGATCACGTGATCATAAAGGAAGTGAATAAATAGAAAGTAGCGTGAAGTTCACTGTTCACACTTTTTGTCTATCCACTATTGCTTTTACGTTCACTCTTTTTACGGATTACAATACTCTTCTGATCATTAGACTATTTGGCGATTACTACTTGAACAAGTATTACTAGTGCGGATATTATTGGAAGGCTTTACTACTAGTACCGGCGTCTACAAAGTCTCGAATATAACGAGCTTTCGCTTAACATAACAAAAGTGGCAAGCGAAGCCGTCCAACATCACAAAAAAGATCAAAGTTGACTGGAAAACAAGAGGCCGGAACAGAGTCCTACAGTCAAGAGATTCCAGATGAGAAACATGTAAGCATAGAACTTACTGTTACATTTAGCCATTCCAACTATAAAATGATCAAACCTAGCTGCCAATCAAGCATCGCGGTTCAATTCCTAAAGTCTCGGTACCAAAGAGGAAGGCTCAGCAGTTCGATTACCATGAAAATAAATATCTATTATAATGCACAGAAAAGCTACATTACAGTGACTGCAGATGAGATGACAGATCTGGACCGATAACATTGCAGATACTTCTTTGGCTTTCATCTGAAATCTCTAAATACGAGCATTTTTGGAAGTGATGACGAGCTTTCACATGACATAGCAAAAGTGCCAAGCGAAGCCGTCCAACATCACAAAAGTGGCGACGATGATCTACATGAAATCATAAAAGAACGTATTGCATCTCCAAAGTTTGGTTCTAAAGATTATTGGCGGCTTTGCAACAGCTATTCCACAATCCCTCCTCTATTCAATAAATTCGAAGGCTGAATGCTTTGATCGGAAATTCTCATCCAACTCGACACTCAATTCGTCCGGAGTAACCACACCTGATTTCCCCGCTAAACTGAGGCTCTATTGAGTGAGAGGATCATAACCTCATCGATGGTATTGGACGTCATCTCTAAGTTAGACTCTCATAAAGCAAATGGTGGTGACGGGATACCAGCCATAGCCCTAAAGAAATGTGCTCCTTAGCTGACTCCAGTTCTCTCCAAACTATATAACTATTGCCTCGCTAACTCTTGCTTTCCAGCCTGTTGCATGTCCTCATCTGTTGTCCCTGTTTTTTAGAACTCCAGAGACACTTCTGACCCATCTAACTACCGTCCTATCAGTTTCCTACCTCTCTTCTCAAAGTCTTCGAGGTTTTAATGAATGCCGAAGTGGTGAAACACCTTAACTCTCATGATCTCTCTTACAAACAATATGGTTTCCGTTTTGCCCGCTCTACCGCTGACGTGCTTACGGCCATAATTGAATTTGTATACCAAGCTCTTGATAATAACGGTGAAGCTCGAGATGCGGCACTAGATATCAATAAGGCGTTAGGATTTGGCATGCCGGCTTTCTGTGTAAGCTTCAAGAATACGGTATTACAGGACGATTATTTGATTTAATCCAATCATTCCTGTCAAACCGTGAATAAAGGTCGTCCTAAACGGGTTCTCCAGTTCCTTTCATACGAACGCTGGTTTCCCCAAGGCTCTATACTGGGTCCTATGCTGTTTCTGATCTTCATCGACGATCTTTCTGACGTCATCAGTTCTCAAGTAGGCATCTATGCAGACGACACTAACATTTACTCCTGCCTCAATAGTAAATCCAGCATTGCTGACAAAGTTAACCTGGACGTTGGTCTCGAAAAGGACCTCAAATCTATGGTTGACTGGGGCAGGAAATGACTTGTAAACTTTAATGCATCCAAAACGAAACTGCTCTCATTTACCCACGATAGACAAAGCTCTCTACCTCCTATCAGCATGGCTGATGATCAACTGCACGAGAACGTCTCTCTGAGCCTTCTCGGTCTCATGTTTTCCACTGACCTGAGGTAGAGCAAATATATTGAATCAATCGCTTCACTCACCGCAAGGTAATTTGGTTTTCTGTGTCGCGCCAGAAGGTTTTTCTCGCCTGAGTCCATCCTACAAATCTACAAATCTACCATTCGTCTTTGCATAAAATGCTGTTGCTATATATGGTTTGGTGCCCCCGTAGTTCATCTCAAGGTTCTCGGCAAAATCCAAAGACGGAGATGCAATGTGATAGGTCCTGACCTGGCATCTCGACTCAAGTTACTTTCTCACAGATATGATGTCTTCCCTCTGTCTTTTCTACAAATATTTTCATGGTAACTGTCTCGACAAGCTAGTTTCATTGGCTTCAACTGCTACTAGGTTGGCATCTCGGTCCCACACTTTTACTGTCGAAACAGTTAAATGTAACCGCCTCTTCTATCCCAACAGTTTCTTCTCTCGAACCTCCCGCCAGTGGCACCCCCTTCATTTTACCTGCTTCAAAAATTTAACACTAGTAAAAACTTTCCATCATTTATATTTCTACCAATTACAGGTCAGCTCTTGGAACACTTGTCTTGCAAAAGATTTCATAGCTACAACGGATAAATTTAAAATTTAAAAAAAAAATACAGAGCGCGTTCGCACGTGTTTTTAAAAATCACAGTCACAACAAAAGGCAGATTTTATCGCAGTTACAATAGTTTGTCTTTGTAATTTATCTTGAAGATGTTCTTGGAAAGATCGAAAGTACTTGTGTTAAGAAAAAACTACGACGCCTTCTTTGATGAATTTCATATTTACATCAAGAAACGGATTAGAGAACTGGAAAGCATCAGTATTAAAAAAAATTCGATGAATATATATATATATATATATATATATATATATATATATATATATATATGTGTGTGTGTGTATTCATGTTTAATTTGTGTTCTAGATTCCGAATAAACCATTTCAAAAATTTCTTCTGTTGAAACACTTTTTACTATTGTTGTGGTATCCTCCCTCTAAAGAGACTATGTTGGACTCTTCCGCCTACTATAAGATTAGTAGGATATAAGGCCTTGGGGGAACAGTCAACCAGACAGTTCATTTCTGTCGAACTTGGCAGAGAGAAATTCGGACGAGGCTTTGCCGTAGGGCAAAGTTTCGTCCGGGGAGGTAGACAGTCCCTGAACCCGTTTATACGGATTCAAAGAGAATATTTTTGGCCGAGCCTATGGGCTCGGAGAAACCCATGTTAAACTCGGCCTTGTGCCACATACATTCCTTGTGGGGGGGACTGTTAAATATAACAGTCGACTAGACTGTTCATTTCTGTCGAACTCTCTGCCTCGGCCGAGAGGAACTCGGACGAAGCTTTGCCGCAGGGCAAAGTTTCGTCTGGGGAGGTAGACAGTCTCTGAACCCGTTTCGGCGGGTTCTAAGGGAATATTTTTGACCGAGCTTACGGGCTCGGAGTAGCCACAATAAACCGGCCTTGTGTCACATACACCCTTGTTGGTGGGGGGGCTGTTAGATATTAACAGTCGAACAGATTGTTCAACTGTCGAACTCTCTGCCCTGAGCAGAGCGGAACCCGGACGAGGCTTTACCGAAGGGCAAATTTCGTTCGGGGAGGTAGACAGGCTCTGAACCCGTTTATGCGGGTTCTAATGGAATATTTTTGGCCGAGCTTACGGGCTCGGAGTACCCACGTTAAACTCAGCCTTGTGCCTCATACATCCCTCGTAGCGGGGGCTGTTAAATATCAACAGTCAAATAGATTGAACGCTGGGTCAACCGACACACACTCACTAGCCGTGTAATACTCTTCTGTTGTACTTACTGTTTAATATATGATATATCTGCAACCCTGGTTTTGTTATTTCTTTAATCATTTACTTGGTCACAACAACTATTTAGTTCTACTTTAATATTTTAGTATTTTGGTATTTATTTCTATTGAGTTCTACCTTTACTTTTACACAAAACAAGTATTGCATGTGCAGTCTCTTATATTTACCTCATCTGCACATATCCAGGTCATTCGCAGTGGAATCTTTTAAGAGGTGGATTAGCAACTGTAAAAATTGATAGAGTGCATCTTATCAGGGCCGCCATCATTCTGATCCGAATATTATTGATTTCTCAGGCAAATCTTTGACCTAAAAAAGAAAAGATGTTAAATGTATGAGCTAAAAAGTGTAGATACATAACTGTAAGTAGTTCGATTATGTCTGTAACCCTTACGATAATTCGTGACGAATGACAATCCATTTTTCCTCAGTTTTTACACACATCACGGAGAGTGAGTACCGAAAACAGTTAAAACAAATTTCCGGTAGAAAGACAATTCAAAGCTTAAGCATTTTATTCCTGCCTATTTTGCTCGAAATATTTAAATTTTTTATTGTGAAAAAAGGACGAAAAAAAAGCAGGGGGTAAGTGGTAATGATAGTGGATAGGCATAACAAATGCCTTACACTGCCTGATTTTATCAGGTTAAAATTCAGTAGGGGTTAAAATTTTAAATATAACCGACATCACTGATATATATATATATATATATATATATATATATATATATATATATATATATATATCTTTTATTTACAATTGGAATTAAGATACCTTTAGTTAATGACCATTTTCACCTACGAATTTTTAATTTTAAAATTCGCAGGATTTTTCAAACTCTTTGTATGGTATCAGTTTGTTTCTGAGTCAGTTTTAACATATTTCAAATTCAGTGTTGAACTGTTGAACAAGCCTGGATTATACCAACGGATTACTGCCCGTATGTACACACACACACACACACACACATATATATATATATATGTGTGTGTATACATACACACACACACATATATATATATATATATATATGTGTGTGTGTGTGTGTGTATAGGAAGCAAACAATTGTAACCTTGGAAAGGTTACTGAATAGAATAATCACATGAAGGTTGGTAATGAACGATAATACTTAGGACAAGAACAACAAATATAAGATTCACCAGCAGTGTGTAGAAGTAGTAGTCAACTGCTAGAAGTGAGTCAAGTGAATTAATTCCACAATGAATCTCCAACTGCAGACCAACATACAGTATTTATTACTGTATTTATCTGAATGGGGACATACACATTATCGTCCATAGTTGTGCTACAACAAAAATTTAGAGATATGCTTGATTACTTTATTCGGATTGTTCGACCCAATGATTTATATAAGCCAATCTATTATTTGATTTTCTGAATGGTGCAAAGGAACTTCTGTTTAAATACAATTTCACCCCCAGAAACTCCACCATCTTCAGCTTTGTTTAAATATAAATTCTTAACCCTAAATCTTTGGATAGCTTAATAATTTGTTCGTTTGGTGTCGTTCCCGTTTCCGTGATCATCTTCAGCCAGGATCAATCCATCATTTAAGGTTTGATTATTTTATTTATGATTTTACTCATCTTTTCTAACAAGTATATCCCAATTCGTTCGTAAATCTCTGCACGTTCATAAGCCCCCGATAGGGGTGTCGAAATTTATAATTTACTGTCTCTTCATCTATCGAAGTTCACTGACCTGACAAAATGTTGATTTACGGTAGTTTTAAATATTTTAAATTTGGTCAACACTGACTTCCGTATAATCTTAGGCTTTGCCGTATAACTTAATTTAATAATATCTTTACTCATGCCATACTTAACGAAACTACATCCATTTCAATTATCTGTCATGGAACCAATATGCCGTTGGATAACATTCAGAGTTGTTCCTGTAATACAGCTCAGCTTATTTTCCCCATTTCTGCTTTTAAGCCTGCTGGTTTATTTAGAAAATTAGTCTTGAGATTTTTAAGCGGAATGAAAGCCTCTATTTTATAAAATTGTTCAAACCTCTTGTCAATTTTTAATTTGATAGCTATATTTGTAGCACCCGCATTTACTTCCTCCACCTCATATTATTCTGGCGTCTTTCTATTGGAGCTGTTATTTCGCCATTCACCATTTTTCTTTAATATAATTGGGGGTTCACTTAATGAATGTTAGCAAATTTGTCGGCTTTCGCAAATATGTTTTTGGTCAAATTGATGGCGCGTAAATCGTTGGCCAATTTTATGAGGGAATTATTCATTATCCTTTAAAATTTGATTAACTTAATCAATTTAATCCAATTCCTTTCAAATTGTTCGCGTTCATCAGTGGTAGGAAGGTACTTACTTGTTTGAATTTTGAAATTATTCTTGCCTGTTTTTCTCACTTCATAAACCTGTTAAGTTGTAGCCTTCCTTCTTGGCGATATGCCAGCTCTTAACGTCTAGGAAAGTAAATTTTTCTTTGATCAACTACAATAACTATCTAACCAATTGTCATTTGCCACTTCTTCTTTCATGTTCCTTCGGAATGTGTTTAATAATGGCTCTCCACGATTTCCTATCTTGTTGCTCTAATTCATTTTCAACCCATTACTTTCCTTCCTCGTCCTTGTTCCCCCCCTCCATTCACGGATAAGGAGTTTACTCGCTGTTTCTCCTTGATTCTCTTGCTGTCAAAATTCCCTGCGAGTGTTAAGTTCTGGAACTGTCTCAGCGTTAATTACGACGTTGTGTGAAAATTATGTCTTTGGGTGGGAAGTCGGTAAAGGTAGTAGACAAAGTTGAATTTTGCAAATGTATCGATATATCGGCTGTGCGATATCGGCACAGACACTAGAATCAGCGAGCTGAGTTCAAATCTCGGGATCGTCTGTTGCATGCAGTTTTGCACTAATAACCTCGGGAAAGGCATGAATCCGTCTCTTCTCCCCCAGCTATCAGTTAAATAACAAAGTAGACTGGGTTCTTTAGTTCTGTATTGCAACTAGTCTAATGGGATTAAAATAATGGGAAACCGCGACACTATCATACATGGCAAGCACAATGAAAGAGAGAGAGAGAGAGAGAGAGAGAATATGAGTGTATGTGTGTGTAAGAAAGTGTTTGTGTGTGTGTATATGTGTGTGTGTTTAAGAGAGAGAGAAAGAGAGAGAGAGAGAGAGAGAGAGATAATGCTTGCGAGAGAGTATTGTCCAAACGTGATTACCTATATCTTGAAGGGAATTGGCAACCAGTCTAATGGAATGAAAAATAACGGGAAGTCATGATACTATCTTTCCAAAGAATGCTTAGCACAGTGAGAGAAAGAGCAAGTCAGTGAGTGGGAGAAAAAGAGAGAGAGAGAATGCGAGAGAAAGAGATTAAAAGAGAGAGAGAGAGAGAGAGAGAGAGAGAGATAAAGTGTGTGTATATGAAAGAGAGCGAATATCTGTGAGAGAGTATTATGGAGAGTCATGATTATCTACGCCCTGAAGAGAATTGGCACTAAAAATTCAGTATTTACAAAACTTAGTTTAGTTCGGGTTAAGGTCATATGGAGAAATGGAGAAAAGAAAGATAGTTTTACGCTAAGTGGGGAGGGCCTCAAAACGCGGTATTTGATGTCCTTTGCGAATATCGACCTCTAATAACAGACAGTAATGACACGACTTCATAATTTCCACAGACTTTTTACTACTCTCATCAGCTTTTTATATTTTATATGACAATATTAAAATAAAGAAGCAAGAAAAAGACGAAGATACAAATTAAACGATAAGAAATATTACTTTACAAAGTCAGACAACATAGAATCTCAGCCAATTCACAACCAATTATTTCTTGGAATAATTTAAAAAATATGGTAAAATAAGAAAAACTTTAATTCAGGAAAGCACATAATTGAGGCTACCATATATCCACAATTAAGGTTATCATATAATTGAGGCTATCATATATTCATATCTAATTCAGGCTAACCTATATTCCTAATTTAAGTTATCATATAAATCATATTCAAACTATATCATATATTTATATAATTCAGGCTATCATTATTCATATATAATTAAGGTTACCCTATATTCATAATTCAAGTTATAATAAGTTCATATATTCAGGCTGCTATATCATTCAGGCTGTCGTATATTCATAATCCAAACTATCTTATAATGTAGGCTATCATATATCCAAGCTGTCTTAATTTCTCAAATAGTAGCAACCGAAATCTCTTAACCCGGAAATAAAAATGACAGGTGGTAATAAACGAATAATTGTTTATTTAACTCGCATTCAACAAATGGCAGAATGTTTATTTTATTGATTACATATATGAGCCAAAACAGTCATTTGCCTAATAAAGTGTTGCTCTTCCATGTATCCGTAGAACAGCATATGTATTAAATCTGAAGCACCCCGAATTTTTTTTCTGGAATCTGAGATCAGAATGGTAACAACAGATTCTGTAACGATTGAAATCGACATAATAAGAGTTCTATAAAGAGAAGCTGTTGGTCCAATAGAGGTATACCTCACCCCACGTCGTTGGTTCCGGAGATCACGACTTAGGTCGAAAAACGACTTAAGTTGAAATAACCACACTATAAACCTCAAATAAGCACTCCCCATTGCGTATTACAGTATTTATGATATGTACGTAAAGTATTCTGAATAAAATAATTAATTTCCACCTTATCTTCTAACGATATAACTTTACGCTTAGCATTAGCACTTGCACTAGGACTTTTCTTCGGAGCCATTGGCAAAAATGTATTCTAAATCACAAATGAAATGTAACTGAAAGAACATCAACAGCAGAGTACAGATGTAAACCAATCTGGATTCAAAGGCGATGTTGAAGCAGAAAAAATATACGAGTGCCGCCTGTCGGCAGAAATTTGAAATATGAACAGCTGCTGAAAATATTTTATTATACTAATTGTTTTGTTTCTGATGATTCTATGATATATATATATATATATATATATATATATATATATATATATATATATATATATCGTATCATGACGATCCGCGTAGGTGAAACCTAGGTAGGATTGCCTGGCTCTTTAAGTTCATAGATTTGGTCTACTTAGTGTATTGAGTACTTTACTTAGTTACTTTTGCTTTACACATTTTCGAGGTTTTTTTTTTTTTGGACTCTGAGCTGGAATTGTAGATGATTGTTTTCGCCTTCACTACATGTTCATAGTTCTTTTTTTTTTTTATTCCTTATTTTTCCTTGGGTATTGGTTTGTTCATTTACAAGCCAAAACACTTTAAGGTTTTTCCAAACGAGTATAATAACTTATATTTATATTATATATATATATATACAAGTATATAATTGGTATATACGGAATGAATTCCAATAACCAACAATTACTATTCTTAAAAGAGTGCTCAATACAAAGTAGAGCAGATATAATTATTTTTTTATAAAAAAAAATAATATATATATATATATATATATATATATATATATATATATATATAGCATACAAAATATTATTTTAAAATTATTTGAATATAATTTTATATGTGTTTATTGTTATTTTCGTGTTTCGACGGTTCTAATATTTTTAACGGCTGATGTAAATTCGAGTAAAACAACCTAAGTCGAGTTTTATTTTTCCAGATAATATTTAAGAAAAACAGACGTATCTTCGAAAATGACTGTACTCGAAACGACTTAAGTCGAGGTATCACTATAAATCCTATAATTTCTCATATAAGTGATCGAGTGGTTAATGAAATGCAGTGAAGTCTTCTTCCTATTATTGAAACCATTCCTGTACAACCAGTTCTATCTTGGCATATTACCGGACCGAACCCTTTAGAAAGATTATTATAATGAAGATCTATTGAACCAACTCCCCTTTACTTCATTTCACATTAATGTTGTCCACGGGGCTGTATTCTTGGACCTACGTTATTTCTTATCTTCATCAACGATCTTCCCAACGCCATCAGTTCCCAACTAAAACGTATGCATGACACAACTATTTATTCCTGTCTTGGTAGCAAGTACCTCCAATCAATGGTTAACTGGAGCAAGTAATGGCTTGTAAATTTTAACGCCTCGAAAACAAAATTGTTTACATTTAATTACCAGTGAGAGAATGGTATCGACATGGCTGATGCTAACCTCGATGCTGGTACCGCGATGCCGTGAGGCGCGACATGAAAGCTGTACACATTAACTCAGAGTCCTGGGAGAGCCTGGCAGCCATACGATCCGAATGGAGAGTAAACCTGACCAAACACCTCAAGTCAGGGGAGGAGAAGCTGACACAAGTCGCCATGGAAAGGCGGGCTCGCAAAAAGCAAAGTAACAGCTCTAACAGATCAGAGACAGAAAACACATGCGACGTCTGCAACAGAGACTGTCACTCTCGCATCGGCCTCTACTGTCACAGACGTCGATGCTCCAGCCAAGCAGACAACTTGGATGCTGCCTATGGTCAACTCTGACCGACGGAGGCCTGCAATAATTTTCAAAGGTGAATGTCATTCCAAAAAATTATTATTATTATTATTATTAACATCCTTCAGAAAGAGAAAATTCCTTTGGACCGTCATGAGCTAGTAAATTAGTTTTGAAAAAGGTATACAACATTCAATTATATATATATATATATATATATATATATATATATATATATATATATATATATATATATACAAAAAGTGATTTGTACCCAAAGAAATGAAACATAGCTTTAAACAACACAGACGTCAAACTTTAGGTACCTTTCGGCCAACACTTTTTCAAAGGTATTCCTTGGTGATTGGGAATACAAACTAAGACACACTCAATAAGCTAGGAGGGAAAGGTGGATCACAATTAAAAGAGAAATTTTTACTACAGAAAATTAAAATTGAACAAGGCGGGGGGTGAAAAAATAACCAGTTCCACAAGAGTATAAAATAGAAAAAAAACACTCAGACACACACACACAAACACGCATATATATATATATATATATATATATATATATATATATATATATATATATATATATATATATATTTAGTTTATGAAAAACTAAGTAATCCGTATGGGTAAACCTAAGGAGGATAAAATCCAGAGAGCTCAATGTAAATCCAGAGCAAACAATTTAAATAAAAACAGACCACTTTAAGGTTTTATGTAATAAATTATTTCACCACAGCCTTTTTTTAATATATATATATATATATATATATATATATATATATATATATATATATATGGTGGGTTGGGCCACGGCCATCGCATGCCAGACGGCCGCATCTACAAAGACCTGTAGTATGGAGAGCTGGCCGCTAGAAGGAGACTGACTAGGCAGCCACAGCTGCGGTACCACGATGTAGTGAGACGCGACATGAAGGCTGTGGGCATCAACACAGAGTCCTGGGAGAGCCGGGAAGCAATACGGTCCGAATGAAGAGGAACCCTGACCAAACACATAAAGTCAAGGGGAGGAGAAGCTGACACAAGTCGCCACAGAAAGGCGGGCCCGAAGAGAGCAAAGTGACAGCACCAACAGACCAGAGACAGAAAACACATACGACCTCTGTAACAGAGACTGTCACTCCCGGATCGGCCTCTACATATATAGACAAGCAGACAACTAGGAGGCTACCCATAGTCAACCATTAGCGACGGAGGCCTACGGATGCTAACCTCCAGAAGACCAACTCTTTGTGCCTTCTTAGGCTCACGTTTTCTGCTGACATGAAGTGGAGAGATTATATTGAATCAATTGCTAGGTCTACTACTAGGAAAGTTGGTCGTGACAGACAATTTTTCTCGTCATGGCCCATCTTGAAAATTTATATATCTATCGTTCGCCTGTGCATTGAATATTGTTGCCATATCTGGTCAACTGAATGAATTTAAGCTTTCTACTAGATTGGTAATTAGGTTCTCACCGGTTTACGTTTGAAATAGCAATATGAATCCGTAAATTCTATTCTAATAGTTACTTTTCTTGTATTTCTCGCCTGTAGAACTCCTGATTTCTTATTTCCCTGCTACTTACAATCTTCTAAACTTTAACTGCGACGCCAATAGCCATCTTCTATATTCCTGAAATCCGTTCTTTTATTATCCTTTCTTCCCCCTTTTTCTCACTAAAGTCTTCTTATATTTCACTCCCAGTAATCCATTGTGTCCTAGTTGCGTTGAAATGATTAAAAACAAACCAAAACAACTAGTATAAGATATAAATAGCTTGGAAAATAATAATATTTTATTATCAGAAATTATAGAGAAATCTTTGCAATTTAGCTGGAAACAATTGTAGACATATTAAAATTTAATAATTAAAAATTTTAGTGTACAAAAATTTTCCGATACATTTGAGATAACCGCATGAACAGATGAATCACACACACACACACACACACACACACACACACACACACACATACAAAAAGGAGCCAATCGAGAATCGATGATGAACTAACCTAGCACTGCTTTCCGCCTTGCGCAGTTTGGTAGGTTGCAATATTTTGCGATGAGCTACAGTAACCCTCTCGTTTCATCTCCGACAGTCACAGAGCATACAAGTATGTGAAGCCTGGAGAGAGAAAAACAGGCCGCAGGGGATGCCATATAATACCAAATAGTATTGAGTCATTAACTGCATTCAGGTCCCTCCTTCAGTATTTACTTGGTTGGTTTGATTACGAAGTTTTCCCCCTCCTACAGCGGTTGTCACCCAAGACTATAGAATCCAGTCTTAGATATACTCATCGCTGGGGGACGGAAGAGACGGATTCATACGTATCCCAAGGGGCATTAGCACGTAAGTGAATGCAATGAACATCGACTGGAATTCAAACTCGGCTCTCCGATTCCACAGTCTGAGACGAATTCCATTACACACACACACACTAGGGTAGACTATTCTAGTTCCACGTGCCATGTCTAATGTATGTCAGCTATTAATTCTCCTCTGAAAGTTCTCCACTGCCTTAACCAGGTATTGAACTCACACTCTTTGGGTCTTATCATTGGATCTAACTAACGCCTTTATCCACTGTGCCATGTGTCCTTGAGGATAAACGTTGTGATAAACATGGCGACAAAGATGAGGACAATAGTCCGAATAATTTAAATAGTGTACCTCATCCCAGAAATATAGACAAAAAAAAAAGCTTATGTAAAATTGAATTGTAGTTTTAAATATTAGCCATGTTAATAAAAGATTATTTATTGCATCAAGAGTTGAAAGTTGTTTATAGCTTTTAGGGACAGGAAGTATGATAAATGCCTACGTCCTAAAAGGATACGATACATTAATGATGTTGATTTAGTGTATTGTGAATATGAATAATGCTTAACGTCGCTAGACTTATTCGCTCTCAGATTAGAATATATAATTAGGAATTCGAACATTTTGCATCGTTGAAGTCAGTTCTTAGTTCACGTGAAATACTTCAAGCAGACATAACCGGAAAATATTGGTTGATGTCGCCAGCTTCGAAGTGTCTGAACCCTCAAACCAAAGTTCTGACACGTGTTTCTACTCATCATTATAGTGTTCAGTAAAACATTATGCGTTATATCTTCTTTTTTTACTAGAAGGACTCGTGTAAATTATCCGGATTTGCTAGTAAATATTTTAAGGACTCACTCTGTACTTTTCAACCCATGGTCATTCCAAGATAGTTATAAGAAAAGTTTCACATCCGACCTAAAGTGGAACTCTTACAAACGATCAATCGCTAAAGATGCAGGTAAAATGATCGGTTTCTGTATCTGTACCGTTCCAGTAAGTACCTGACTCCTCATTGTTGTGGAGTGATTTCGCAGTGGAGGCTTGTATTTGTACTAAGTCGGTCCTAAAATAGGTTCGACGTACAAAACGTCAGGAACTTGATATAATAGGTATGACGCAGAGTAAATCTAGTTGTGGTCATTGATACTTTCGTATTCGACTAACTGTCGTCCGACATCGACTGACTGACTATATTTAGTCACCCCCCCTACGTGGGCATCATGTGGCACAAGGCCGGTTTAACGTGGGATCTCTGAGCCCGTGGGCTCGATCAAAAATATGCCCATTGAACCCGTATAAACGGGTTCAGGGTCGGTTTACCTCCCCGAAAAAGAATCCGCCCTTCGGCGTAGCCTCCTTCGGGTTCCTCCCCGCCCAAAAGAGAGTTCAACCTAGCAGCCGGTCGACCGACATCGACTGACTGACTGACGATATTCAGTTCCCCCCACCACTAGGGCATCATGTGACATAAGGTCGGTTATTTATTATGGGTTCTCCGAGCCCGTGGGCTCGGCCCTAAAAATATGCCCATTGAATCCGTATAAACGGGCTCAGCGCCGGTTTACCTCCCCGAACGAGACTCCGCCCCTCGGCGTAGCCTCGTTCGGGTTCCTCCCCGCCCGAAGGCAGAGAGTTCAACCGATCAGCCGGTCGACCAACATCGACTGACTGACTGACCTCCCTCGTTATTCTTACTACTCCTGCTTATTATAGGTGGGAGAGTCTATTAACTATAGAATAGGTGTGTTCCACTATAATTCTCATGCTATCTACTAACTTTATAAGTGCCAGATCAAACCGAAAATGGAGCTCTGTTGTCATATTTGGGCGGGAGCTGCCCAGTCCTCATTTTCCGGTCTTGATAGAGTTCAAAAGCGTCTCCGAGTCCTTGTTGGAGAATTACTTTCCATACTCCAACCTCATTCTCTAACAGGCGGGATGTGGCGAGTCTCTCACTGCTCTATCACTACTTCTATGGAAAAGGATCAGACGAACTTCATTGTTTGGTTCCACAACGTCTGACCTTCACGGTTAAGACCCGCTATCTCATTTACATTGAGCAAACCACCCATATTGCTTCTGTATTCCATCGGTAAGAAAGTTCCATTCGAACAGCTGCTTCATGCAAACCAATGCTCCAAGAGTACGTTTCCCTGATCACTATAATTTTAAACTGTCCAAATGTTCCGCTCTTATCCATATAAACTACCCCTTATCGTGGCCCCCGGGTCTTGTACAGGGTGAATGTTAGTAGAAAAAAAGTGACATGGTCTCTCATAAAAATACTGAAATGTCTTCAACAGATTGTTAGTTCCAGAAACATGATTTAACTCCACACTATAAACAACTGAATTTATCCAAGATGGCCATCTTCCAATCACTCTCTGTGTTGGACTCTCTTTTTGTCTCTCGACACATCTCTCTCTCTCCCTCTCTCCTTATGTATGTCTATCTTTCTCTTTGCCCGCTCAGTACGCGTGATACCAAGCATACAAGCGGAATACATAGATTATCTAACATATTTACAGAGATTGGGACTCAAGATCTTCCCAGATCTAAAGTGGAACTCATATATTCGATGATGAAAAAATGGTCGGTTCCTTGTACCGCACCAGGAAGTATCTGACTCCCCGACTGCTATATTCTATCTTTACGAGATACAGACTATCCAAAAAAAAAAAAAAAAATGAAAAAATGGCCACCGCTGTAATATCTGGACAGCAGTTGACCAGTAGTCACTTACCTGTCCTGATAGTGTTCAGAAGCATCTACACGGCTCTGCTTATATTCCACCCTACAACCACTTTCCCGCAGACGAAACGTTGAGAGCCTCACGCTGCACTATCGCTATTTCCATCGCATGTGTTCTGACGAGCTACTTTCCCTGGCCTTTACAACTGGAGCCCCTCAAAAAAGGAGAATCGTCCCTTCTTTCCCTTCGTATTCTTATAGTATGAAGTAAGTTCCCTTCGACCAGCCTCTTCTCGAGAATTACTGCTTTGTGGAACAGACTCCCGGCAGTATGCTTTCCCAATCATTGCAATCTTGACCTCGTTATCTTGCCTGTATGATCACATAAACTTCACTACTTGCGCTCATGCAACACCACACAGTAATCCTCTATCTAGAGTGGCTCTTGTGCCTTTTATTGGGTCTGTCTTTGGACATTACTTTATTTTAATCAATGACCTTCCTGATGATACCTGTTGTCAACTTGATATCTATACTGATGACACAACCATTTACTCCTGTTTCGATAGTAAGTCTGATCTGTTTGATGAGGTCAAATTGGCAGCTAATCTAAGAATGACCTACAGTCTATTGTTAAATGGGGCAGGAAATGGTTTGTTAATTTTAACGAAACATCACTCTATTAATCACCTGAAAGACTTCTTCATGTCTGCCATCAGTTTGACTGATATTATACTCCATGAGAGTGGTTCGTTGCGCCTTCTTGGGCTAACATTCTTGACTGACACGAAGTGGAATCCATTGCTAGGTCTGCTGTTAAGAATGTTGGTTTACTGTCTCGTGCTAGACAATTTCTGTCTCCTGAATCTATCTCCTGAATCTATCCATGCTTTGAATAGTGCTGGCACATATCGTCCGGTGCTCCTGTTGTATATTTAGGGATTCTTGATAAAATCTAAAAAAAAAGAATCAGCAATATTACTGCTCCTTACCTGGCGTCTCAGCTTTAGTCATTTTACTACGGCCGTAATGTAGCTTCCCTGTCCCTCTATGGCATATAGACTTTATTAATTTAAACGCAGTACTAAATTGGCGGAAAGGTCTCATTAATTCACAGTTGAAATGGCGAGATGCCACCGTAAGTTTTATGCTGTTTCTCTCCTCGCTTGCGGAACTCTCTTCCGGCTCCATGCTTTCTAGACAACTTTGATCTTATCTACTGTCTTCTTGATTAATTTTCTATGAGTCTCGCTTCTTAATAAGGTTTCCTCTTTTTACTAATTCTTCCACACCCAGTAACCCAGTGTCTTAATTGCCTTTCCTGCGCTGCATGGGGTGATATGATTTTAAATAATCCTGAGGAAAATCTATCTATCTATCTATCTATCTATCTATCTATCTATCTATCTATCTATCTATCGTAGGCTTGTGATTCGGTCAATTAATTAAAGATAGGTTTACGCAAGTGTATCAATAGTTCCGCTCAATTAAAAAAATGACTAGGAACATGGAAATAAGATGAAAAGCAATGACGATGTGTAAGAGCAACGAATAAGAAAGGGCTGGACGACCAATATATTTCCTGTTGAAGACAGAGGCAGAGGTTTTACTGACAACTCATTCACGGCATAAAGGTTTGTCACCAAAAGAAAAGGTCCAAAGTATCTTTATTTATATTTCTACATATATTCTATATTTCTATATTTGTGACTGAAAACAACAAGATTGAGTCGTATCATGAGTTTCTGGTGAGGTGTATTAGAGATAATAACACTTCGGCCTCTAAACCTTGCCTTACACCAATATCATTAACAGAGGAAAACTTGGGTGGAGGCACTTCAGCAGTTTTTGCAATAGTATTTGCATGAGTATATATAATGCAACATAATGAATTTAAAAACTAAAAGGAAATATTTCTCTTTCAGAATGACTTTTGAAAGCTGAGAGAGACTAGAATTTCAATAGTATTTGCGAATCTCCGACATGGATACCAAACGTCTACTCAGAAGATAGTAAAATGTTGATTAAAATATCCAATACAGATTCTCCGCAGCAGTGAAGATATATATATATATATATATATATATATATATATATATATATATATATATATATATATATATATATATATGTGTGTGAGGTATGCTATATTTATAGGTAAAAGTGATCATCATCAGAAATAGAGATTCTATGTAAATATAAACGAGGACACTGAGGACAACACGGTATTGACCTCAGTTTCCACTTATATATATATATATATATATATATATATATATATATATATATGTGTGTGTGTGTGTGTGTGTGTGTGTGTGTGTGTGTGTGGCCTGATGATTGCGTCTAGTATGAAACAGTCTGTCGCCCCTGAATGTTGACTTCAATGTTCACTTATATATTTTTACATTCGCTCTATCCCTGATATTGAGCACTTTATTCCTTAAATATAACACACCTTAAAACTATATATATATATATATATATATATATATATATATATATATATTGATGAAATTGTAAGACAAATTGGAAAAAGTTTATTTCCGACGTGTTTTATCCGTTTGGACTTCATCATTATGTGTTTGTTAATGTTGTTTTGACTACACATGCGCATAAACGAGAGACGCCGGTAGTTTCAGAATCTTTTGAAGATTTAAAAAAAAAAAAATATTTGCAATCTAGCCAAATTAATTCGATATTCATTTTCTTTGTCTTTCCATCATATAAAATAAAATTTTAAATATCCCAGATTGTGATAATAGAAGATCCTCCAAGAATTGTGACGTAAATTTACGTCCAGAGCCTGGACGTAAATTTACGATAGCTGATTTAGCGATTAAAGCGCTTTCTCGACTTTTTCGTCTTAGTGAATTATTTTCTCTTTTAATTAGATCGCATTTTTTTTTTTTTAAAGAGAAACTAACATATCACCATTCTTGTTAGATTTTCTGTTATCGCAATATGGGGTACTTAAAAACAAAGATTATGGACAGAAAAAGAATATGGATGAATCTGGATAGATTGCAAAAATTATTTCAAAACATTTTGAAACTACCAGCATCTCTCTTTCATGGGCATATGTAGTTATAACAAAATCAACAAACCCTGTTTGATGAAGTCTTAACGGATAAAACGCGTCACAAACATATTTTTCCATTTTGTCTTATAATTTATTCAATACTGTTTTTGACTTATAAAAATATTTATCGTTATTTCATATCATAGAGATGGAATATATATACAGCGAAATGTCAGTGTAAAATTCAGTTAATAACTTCGTATCAGGCTATTATTGATGTAGCCTTATATTTATTACAAAAATCTTCACCACTTACACAGTGCTTTCCAAATATTAGAAGTAATTTCAAGTTTCCTTATTTTTCATTGTGTCATGTCCCTTAAAATAAATAAAAAAATAATCATACTATCACAAATAATAATAATAATAAAATAATTATCACATTTATATTTATCATTAATACGATTAACCCTTTCTAAACAAATGAGAATCAGCCCCGCTCTTTTTCACCAAACACAAAAACGGGATATAGCGATATCAGTGTCAGCCGATACTTTCTCACTGACGTGATATGGCTTCCCTCTGTTTTTTCTACAAATATTTTCATAGCCACTGCTCTGACGAGCTATTTTCACTGGTACCCCAACTGCATGAATTTAAGCGTGCTACTAGGTTGGCATCTCGGTCCCACACTTTCACTGTCGAAAGAGTTAAATGTAACCGCCTCTTCTACTCCAACAGTTTCCTCTCTCGCACTTCTCGACAGTGGGACTCCCCTCCTCCTACTTGCTTCCCTGATAGCTATTCAAATATAATGTCAATCGACATCTTCTGATGCCTTGATCCTGATCCCCGTCCTTCTCTATATCCTTTCCTCAAACACCCCTCTTTACTCTTACTTTACACTCTCTGAAACCCCTTGCGTACTAGTGACACTCCCGCTTTGCTTGGCTGAAATGCTTACAAAAAAGAAAAAAAAAAGTAAACATCTGATAGTTGTTACAGAAATTATTTCGACAATTATCAGCTAAGTGAAGTGGACCACATAAGAACCATGTCAAACGATCCTGATAAAAAGTTCACGGAGTGAAGCCAGATTCCGAGGACTTGATGAATGACATTTTAGTTGAAAGATGACATAACAGAGTGTTTGTCTCCTATAAGACAGTGGTCACTAGCAGCCGAAATCAGAGGACCGCTTGTCGCTAACCGAAAATGTTATGGTTCAAGTTCCTTGTACCACGGTGATGGTCCAAGGTTAGAACCAATGAAAGAATAACACGAACACAGGTATGGAATACAAAGATATATTACAACAGAAATATAATACAAAGAAGTAGAAGTATTAGTAATGACTATCAGATTTGGTTAGAGTGAACTATGTTGTCTCGACAAGTATCACTATTCCAATGGCCTTATAATATACTCTCAATTATCTCTCCTCGTCTTACAAATCTTCCGATACCTCTTGAGAGGCACAGTATTTATAATGTCAGGAATAGTCCATTATTATTATGGGTAAGTTCCCATTACAGAAAAGAAAGGCGACCGCCCGCACGCCGATTAGACCGCTCTCCCCTTTACCTCCTTTTCCGCCTCGCTCGTCTAAAGCAAGACATTATACTGCTTAAAATTTGCATACTGCTACAATTTTGTCTCATGTTTTTATATCACGGGTAACAATCTGACCAAAGAGTTACTTTTTAAGCCACAAGCATTTTGACTGGAAGAAGAAACAAGGTGTCTGGTTTGAACTGCAACGCAACATTGACACTATCAATAACGGACAAGCAGTCAACATTTTCCATCAGTATTTTTGTACAGTGTAATCCGGATATAAGAGAGTTGTCGGGACCGGAGAAGAAGTCTTATATCCGGGTTTCTCTTATATCCGGGTTTGGTCTATTTTGTTTAGGTAAGTATGGGAACACTTCATATAACGCTTTTTACGTACAGAACACTAGTTTATTTAACAGTTATAAACATAAAAAACACAGAAAAAATACATTTTCAATCAGTTTTCAAAATAATTCAATCAAAAATTCCTTTTTCTTAAAAAAGTCAGTCATTTTTTATTGTACAGAAATCTCTTTGTTAACATCATGAACACTTTCATACAGTCCGTAAATCAGTTTCAATGCGCCATCAGGATTACTGCTTTTTGCTTCAAAGTAGGCTGTCAGAGTTTCAAGCGCATTCAATGCAGCCAGAGAATTTGGCACTGGTTTGTCACTTTCAGAAACTTCAGAACTTACGCTTTCAGCATCATCATCTTCGTCAAAATCTTGACCATCCGATTTTATACCACGTGTGATGTCCGTGTCAGTCAGTTCTCCATAACATTGTGTACGGTCGTCGAAGCTGATAAATTCGTCAAAATCTGTTTGCTTCATGCCCGATGGTGGAGAAACTTGATCCTTTTCGTCGAGTATTTCTTCCACTTCAGCCTGTGATTCAATCACAAAGCCGGCCTTTTTAAAACAATTTTGAATTGTTGACTGTTTGACCATGAAAAGTGTTCGCTTCATCATGTGCATGACCTTCAAAACAGTTATCTGCTTGGCCACCTCGGACAGCGGCACTGGCGGTGTAGCATCGATCGCTGCGATTTGCATTCGAACAAGTTCCCGACGATAATACGCTTTGAATGAACGAATGATGCCTTGATCCAAAGGTTGAATGAGACTGGTGGTGTTTGGTGGCATGAACGACAATTTGATGTTTGACAGATTTGCACACGGCAGTAAGTTATGACAAGTTGCATTGTCAAAAATAGAATAATCTTTCGATTTTGAGCAATCATTTTTCGATCAAGCGTTTTCATAACGTCAGTAAACAGCTGACTAGTCACCCAGGCTTTACGATTAGCGAAGTAAGAAAACGGCAGAGTTTTGACATTTTTAAAGCAGCGTGGTTTTGCTGACTTACCAACAACTACAGCTTGCTTTTCACTGCCGTCCATGTTTGTGAACTGAAGCATCGTGAGTCTGTCTTTGGGAACTTTTGTCCCATTTGACTGTTCGTCGCCGGCAAATCGCAAAGATCCAGACAGCATGGCTTTGTAGAAAATTCCCGTTTCATCACAGTTACAAACATCTTTTGGATCATATCCACGAAAAAGTTGCGGTAAAACGTTTGTCACCCATTCGTTGGCAGAACCGTGATCTGCTGACGTTGATTCGCCGTGAGATTTTTTGAACGAAACGTTATTGGACTGCTTCCAGCGCATGAGCCAGCCATTGCTCGGTTCAAAATCAACTTCAAGATTTACGGCCAGTTGTGATGCTTTCTGCCTGATAACGTGATCGGTGATGGTAGCTCCATGAGCACATGCTTGCGTAAACCATTGTGTAAGCGCTTCGTTAACGTCCTTATTCACGGATTGGCGCTTTCGTTTGCGATTAGTGTTTCCGTTCATTTGCATGCAAGATCTGAGATCGTCTTCTTTCTTGAGAATTTTTGCTGCTGTTGAATAACCGATTCCGTACTTTTTGGCTGCAGCGGCCAGTTTGAGTTTTTTCACTTTGACATCGTCGATGAGCTCCAACTGTTCAGAAATGCTCAGAGTTTTTCGTTGAGATGCCGACGCTGAGATCACTAATCGCAATGATCGCAAGCAAACGGTTTTCAGTGGCAAAATTAACAAACAGACAAACTTCTGACTCAACAGAACAGTGGGTAAAGTGAAAGTGCTGTCCAGTAAATGCAACGACAAGCAAAGTCGGCAAAAAAGGGGGCGGCGCTACCCTTAGACACACAAAGCAAAATCATAAGGTAGAGGGTGTCTCCTACAGACACAGACTGGACACACCGTGTCTCTAGACTAGTTAAGATTAAGTCATTGAACTTCACTCTCTCTCTATAACTGACTTCTGTTTGACCGATTTACGACATCACACTGTCACTCAAAACGAACTGTCTTATATCGGGGAGGACGGGACCAGAGAAAATCTCTCTTATATCCGGGTTTCTCTTATATCCGGGTCTAATTTATATACATTAACACAGGCTCTAATTTGGGACCAGAGATAATCTCTCTTATATCCGGGTTACACTGTATGTATAAATGTTAAGGGGTTTATAATAATTTACCCAGAATCATAAACCTCACGTCTACAATTGCCAGTGGAATCAATCAACCGTAGTACATCATTTTGCAAACCCTAGGAAACACTACGGTAGATTGCAAAACCGATTCTGTATAAACTTGAAATGAACATTCCTCAGCGTTTAAATCAATATCGTTCATTACTTGCTTAGCGAAGAAAAAAGTATTTTATTTTTGCTGTTAAACATTATACCCCGCTGGACGAAATAAAAGGTTCAGTTGCAATCACCTGAGGAAGGTCGTAGCGTACAACGGCCGAAATATTGTGGATATGGCAACGAAGATGAGGACAACAGTCCGAACAATATAAATAGTGTAGTTAATTACAATACATCATCTCAGAATTAAAGACAGATCCTGAAGGAATAGGCCGAAACATCGTGGATATGGCGACGATGAGGACAACAGTCCGAACAATGTAAATGGTATAAATAATTACAATCTCAGAAATATAGAGAGATATACTTTTTTTTTTAATTGTCCTTCAGCTTCCCTGATCTGGCAACCATTTACACATGCCCGTTAGGTCAGTTACTCGCAGTTTCTCTCTGTCCCTCTTGTGTGTGTCAGATTCTCCAAGCCCACTTTCCTCATTATATGTCCAAGAAATTTCAACTGTCTCTTTCTGATTCTAAGTGTCATTTTTGATTTCATTTTCATTAAAGTTTCATTGTTGGTCCGCCCAGGGTATTCTCAGTATCCTTCTGTAGAACCATATTTCCGTTGCGCCAAGTTACCTCTTCATCTGCGAGGAAAGTGTTCAGTTAAGCATTTTCCATTGTTTCCCACGAAATTTTCCTGTTTCTTAATACTTTGTTTAAATTTTGAAATGCAAATTCCAGTACGCCTTCACATTTCGGTCCCGCTTTGTCATCTGTTAAAACACTTGATATTTACATTTATGTATGTTATAGGACCTTACCCATAATAACATAATGGACTATTCCATACGTAATAAATACTGCGCCTCAAGAGGAAGCAGTGAGTTCCGTCTGAAGTCGGAGTTCCATCTGAAGTCTGAGAGTTCCGTCTGAAGTCTGGAGTCAGTCAGTCAGAGCGAGCGAGTCAGTCAGTCAGTCGAGTCAGAGGTAGTCCGAAACAGAGTCGCGTTCAGGCAATTACTACTAAACCTGATTGTTCATACTAACACTTTCTACTTCTCTGTATATATTCCTGTTTGTAATATATCTGTGTTATTCCATATCCGTGTTCGAGTTCTTCTTTATTGGTTCTACCTTGGACTATCACCGTCGTACAAGGAACCAGACCATAACAATGTACTTGCTTACTTTAAATATTTATTATAGCAATCATTTGGACTGTTCCGTCTTAGTGGTAGCCAAATATTCCGTCGTACAATTGATAGGCTTTTCTTGCAGTTTTTTTCTGTTTTCAGTTCATGCAGTTTTTCTGTGTCTGCCATCAACACGTTGTCATATGTGTATCTTACGTAGTTAAAGTTTTGCCCTCTAATAATAAATCTTGATCGGATTTCTAGTGCTCTTAGGATTGCATTGTAAGTATTAAATAAAAACTGTCAGAAAACGTATTCTTGTCTTATGTCACCTGTTTATTTTTTTGTACATACCCAATTCATCTTCTAACTGTATGGAAGCCGGTTTACTTCCATTATATATGCTGGATTATTCTAATGAAATAAAACAAGTTTTCCAAGCAGAAAACGAATTACTGAAATTTGAGGAAACTGTTAATACACAATACGACATTGAGAAAATGGCTTCTTTCAGCGATTCATTAGAATATAAAAGACATTTTTTTCGGTGAAAAGAACTTTGATGTATTTACTGCATGTCAACACAAATATAATGCAGCAAAAAAAAAAAAAAATCAAGTAATTTGGACGGGAATTTATTTTACATATGCTGTATTTTGAAAACCTAGCACATTCAGAAGATACCTTGCTTCCGTTTTATCAAACACCCGTTGCTTTGTCAACGGTTTCAACAGTATCAAGATATTAAAATATCCTTTACATTATTTAAAACAGGAATCGTTGATTGAATTCGCAATTCAATCGTAAGGCGGCATAAAATCAAAGAAAGCCAAAACAAAAACAAAATAATTTGATGGCTGAATAATGATGTCATGGATTTATATCAACAAAGCGTTTCGTCAAAGAAAATACTAGGAACCTTTTGCAGCAATCTTGTTTGTAGAAATCTAAAGAAAAATAATTTAATAATCATCTTTGAATTTTTTTTTCGCCGTGTAATTTATTTATCGAAGGATCATTTACCTGAGTGGAAGTTGTCAGCTATCAAAAAAAGCTTTGCTTCAACTTATTATATCATTGGATGAGAGAATTCTAAAGCTGTTATGTCCATTGTTTCTGTTAATTTTATTTTATCGAAGCGGTGAAGTGGGATTTAGATTTTCTTTTTAGATTTTGTTCCTGATGATTATTTAGCAAATTTCATTTCCATATTTGTTTTGTTGTTATCGATGTGTGCCATGTGAGAATACATTTGCATGTCCTAATATTCAGGTACGTACGCGCGTACACAGATACACACATGCACGTAATGAAACTCTCACGCATGTTGAAACAGACAAAATGCAGCGCTATTTAAATTGGGTGACATTCCCCAATAAAACAAAAATTTCTGAGAAATGCATCGCCCAGCAAGGAATTTTTTTATGTATTTTGTTGAAAGTTTTTTAAATTACAGAAAATAGCATCAATTGCATCTTTCTAAGCAAGATTATAGGAACTCGGTTGGGTCATTTTATTTTGATTCAACCGAATTCGTTGCATTTTAACTCTGATTACTGTTTGTACAAACAGCCTATCTATTTTAGTTCGTTAATCTCGACATGTTTATTGGTCTATCTCGTAGTATTCTGATTAATCCATGTCAGCAGCTATAATTTTGTTTTTAATCCCAAGCAAGGCGACAATGCCACTAAAACGCAAGCGCTTATTAGGAGTAAAAGAGCATAAAAAACCTTCAGGATGGACCGGAATTCCAGTCCTAAAGAGGAAACAAGGAATTAACGTCACTCCTGTTCAATAGATGGAGAAGAAGTACCAGTAGATAGATTAGCCTATAAGCCGGTTTAAACTTCTTCTCCATCTATTGAACAGGAATGTCTGATGATGACCGGAAGAACTGTCGAAAGTACTTGCATATTTAATGAAGGTTGAATAAGTTTATAATTTAAAAAACAAACAAAAAACAAAAAAAAACAAACAAATCATATATATATATATATATATATATATATATATATATATATATATATATGTAAAAGTGAACATTGAAGTCAACACTTAGAGGCGACAGGCTGTTTCATGCTAGATGCAATCGTCAGGCCTCTAAGCGTTGACTTCAATGTTCACTATTACATTTACACACGCTCTATCTCTGACATTGAGCACTTTATCCCATAAATATAGCACACCTTTAGAGTATATATATATATATATATATATATATATATATATATATTAAAATGAATCATTCATACAAAAAGTAAATACAATGATTAGTAGGTTAATGCATCTTTAAAATTTAGTTAGCGAAGGGTTTTCGCCATTTTATATCATTAACTTTACTAATTTACTTTTTGGATGAATGATTCATTGTAATATAAATTAAACTGCACCAGATGTTTGGTTTAAAAAGAACTGATCCGATGGGTAGATTTTCAGGATAACAACTGAGACGTTACTCTACTTATTGAACTATTTAGCTCATGCCACGTTGACTGATAAACTCCTACAAAAAAATTCTTAAACTGCCATATTAGTAAAAAACGCACTCACTTCAATTTTAAAAAAACTTCAACCTTAGCATTGCGACTGCATGCTCCAAAAGTTTGTATCCGTTATCAATAACACATTAAAAAAAAACATATTTCGATTTACATTATATATTTTCGTTTCAGATGCTACCTGAATTTTACCAAAAACAAAATAGTTTTCATGCCTGATGATGACCGGAGGAACTGTCGAAAGTACTTGCATATTTAAGGAAGACCTAATATAGTTTATAATTTTAAGAAAACAAGAATCATAACATTGATCGAGTGATTAGTGGGTTAATGCAACTTTAAAATTTAGTTAGCGAAAGGATTTCGCCATTTTGAATCATTAACTTTACTAATTTACTTTTTGGTTGAATGATTCATTATAATATAAATTAAACTGCACACACACACACACACACACACACACACACACACACACACACACACACACACACACACATATATATATATATATATATATTCAGTTCAATGGATATTAGTTTGTAACCCTGGGTTTCACGCTTTTGTGATCATCAGACAAACTGGTTTATTTTTTAAAAAAATTGATCTATTTAAACTTATTTGTGTTTGATTATTTGTGTGTGATAGAGGGAGGAATCTTCTTTTTCTGTTGGGCTAACACTATATATATATATATATATATATATATATATATATATATATATATATATATATATATATATACCTACGTTTTTGGTGTGCGACTTAAGGTTCGACGGTTTTCCAGCTCATCAGGCACAAAAGTATATCTTACGTTTTTATAAAAATACACATATGTTACATGGGAGTAACGCAGTTTCACAGACCAAAAATAAAATAAAATATGTAGAAAATGAAGCGTAGGTAGGGTTCATTTTTAATAAAATTAAAAATTAAATAAATAAATAAAGGAAAAATAGAAATTTCAAATTATTTCTGGAGACGCTATCCAAGTTCTGATATTGTAACGCTCGTCTGGTTAAAGGGAGATAAGCGGGTATGAAACCTAAAACTTTACAAGAGAAAAATATATAATAAAAAAGAGTAATTTCACCTGAACTCCATTATTTTAAGAGAAACGATTTTCTGTGTCTACAGGCTACCATGAGTTTGTTCCGCTTATTAAATAGACCTTCATTGCTAATATTTTTGATGATGAATTTTTCCTAATAAGACATAGATTGATCGTCCTACACCTGCCGCAAAATGGCTTTGTTTCTGGTTATCCATAAGAGCTGTCATCACCTTGCGAACCTCTCGACAAATCAATAAAGATCAAAGAAAAAGGGGACCCATCGTTAAGAAAGCTTCTATATTGTTTTTTTATGCTATAAGTAATATTTATTTCAGATCATATTAGTTTAACTTTAAATTTTCTAATTTTACTCAAATAACGTGTCACAAAATTTAATCTTGAAAGCATTTTAAACCCGATAAATTTGTGTTTACAAATTTCTTAAAATTAAGAAAATGTACGCTTTAAAAAAAAAATTTAAAAAATCGAGCAACTATTTGACATTCAAATCTATATAATTTCTATCTGAAATATATCAGAATATTTTACTTACTGGAAATAATACATTTAGTCATTTAGCAATCAATTAAAACTAGAATAAAATTTTCAAGAATGCTTTTTCATATTTGAAATTTAATTTTAAAACTTAGGTATCGAAAATTCAGTGGAGGTACCTACACTAAGTAATAAAGTTTGAAGTAATAATAATGCCGGATTAAAAATAAATCCATTAAATTTTTAGAGATTGATATCTACCTGTATATCTACCTGTATATCTATCTGTATATTCTCAAAGAGTGATAAAAGTTAGTAGATTCGACAAACTGTTATACCGGAACGTACCTATTTCTATTGTAAATAGACTCTCCCACAGATAAGTAGTAGTAGTAGTAGTAGCAGTCGACAGGGGAGCTCAGTGAGTTGTGTGAGTCAGTGGATGTCGGATATTAAAGTATGAGCTGCGTCATTAACTATATTTCAAGTTCCTAACGTTTCTACGTCGAACCTAATTTAGGACCGACTGAGTGAAATACAAGCCTCCACTGTGAAAACTACTCTACAACACAAACCTATTTTCCTGAAAATTGTTTTAACAGAAATTTTATACATTTCACCCGATAGTAGCATTTTTTTTAATGTTTCCTTATAAGTAAACAGCTAATATTATCTCATTACAATTACTAATACTATCCCGCCAAGTAGATACACTGTTAACTTTTGTATTCCCATAGTAGAAAGATTACATTGGAAGTGATTCATTTTTTAAACAGTTTCGCTATAAAACCGACAAATGCTTGCGAGTTGCAACTGGCATAACTCCAGACTCAGAGACACGCCGGTGGAAAACTTGTGAGAGCTTGTGTCATTATGTAAACAGGCGTCGGTATGAAATCTGTTGTCATGCGCCCTCAGATGATCCCGCTGCCTTGATAATCACACTGCTGAGATTCAAATTAAAAAGCTGATAAATGATTGGTAGAGAATGCAGTTTTTAATTCGCGTTTCATTATTGATTAATAATTAGCAGAGAGAGAGAGAGAGAGAGAGAGAGAGAGAGAGAGAGAGAGAGGGAGAGGTGAAGAAGACTGGAAAGTTAGAGAATATAAAGAAAAGAAATAAAAAATTATGGAAAATAATGAAAAAAGAAAGATAGAAAGAAAGAGATAGACTAGAAGAAAATGTGTGTTTCTAAATAGAGCCGTTGTCAACAAGTAAGCATTGTAGTCATGGCGAAGCGAGTTCGATTTTTGTTGTGTATCCCAACATCTGTAGCATTAGACTGTATTTTGAACATTTATCATGGAAAAGGGACAGAATAGAGACAGACGTTCAACATTGCCTCTGAGGGGAAAGAGGTTGTAGAAGGGAAAAATAAATCATCCCTCACACGACCGCACAAAAGATTTTGCAGTCTTTCAAGTTTGGTTTGGTTTGTTTTACGGCATATCATTCTCAATGAGCTATTTAATGCCGACAAGATATTTTTTTTCAAAAATGTATTTGTGGTAATATTTTTTTTCAAAAATGTATTGCTGGTAATATTTTTTTCAAAAGGTATTGCGGGTAATAAAGCCTATATTTATACTTTCATATTGTTTTGACCCTTTTTCTTTTTAACTATTTAACCAT